>JAYMFT010216563.1:0-11422 GCA_038088735.1 Panulirus argus
TATATATATATATATATATATATATATATAGAGAGAGAGAGAGAGAGAGAGAGAGAGAGAGGGAGAAAAGTCACCTTTGGCGAGGTTGTATCATTATCATTGGACGAAAAGGAGTATAATGGTCTCGTCGAGGAAGTTCTCACTCTAAAGGAGTTCATCACTTCGCTGCTTCTGAATAGAACTCACTCTTGAAGCTGCAGGCGCCACGTAACTGGGCTTCTGGAGTTGCGTAATTAAGAATCAATTGATAATGTCTATGCATACTTAAAACATGGCAGGGCTTCAGCATTGATGCGAACGGCCAGGAGAACGTCTTCTAAGTGTGGGAATGTTTACCTAGAACCTAGTGTGGGTGAATGTTGAGCTAGAGCCTGATGTTCGAGAAATTTCAGCATAAGCCTGGTGTATGAAGTGACTGATCTGTCTGCTGTGCCCGATGACGCCCGGTGCGGCGGAGAGTTGTAACTCCTCGAACATGACGATGCGAACGCTTGAGTACGATGGTACGAACCTCGATCACGACAAAGGTTCGATGCACGAGCATCATGAGAAAGTCTGTGGTTACATTGGCCGGGCCTCTGATCAGGCCATCGGGCTAAGGGGTCGGAATAGGGCATTGTTTATGTGAACCCCAAACCAGATGTTGGGTTTGGTTTAGCAAGCTTAGTAGTAGGTTGATGTTGAATCAGAGCCTGATGTTCGGGGATGTTTAACTAAGGCTTGGAGTGTAGGTTTATTGGGCTAGGGCCTAATGCGAGAGAAGCTGAGACACAACTTTGTATTTAGGATAGACTAGATAGGTTCTGGTTTCTAGGGCTCTTTGGGTGGAGTCCGGCGTGTTAGATGTTCCACTAGACGCTGGAGTTTAGAATTGCTTAGCGAGAGCCTGGTTAGATGTTTAGTAGAGCCGAGTGTGGAAAGACTATTGAGGTAAATCAGGGGATGATCTCGAACAAATTGTGTGTGTGTGTGGTTGTTTGATTAGGGCCTACGTTCTGGGACTGTTTATGTAAGGAACGATGTGTGGAGGTGCTTAGTTTCACGTGAAACTCAGTTTTCGGGGATGTTTCTGTAGATACCATTATTTTAATATACTTTAGTTATTTTTTTATTATGATTGTTATTATCATTATTATTTTTTTTGGGGGGGAGGGGTTAGGTCGGTTCCCACTTGTAAGAGGGTGAGTAGGTAGCTAAAGCTTGTGTGTTGTCATGGGTGAGGTGTTGGTGACGAGTGTCTGTGAGGTGGAGAGAGAGAGCATGGTGTGTGTGAAGGAAGAAATACCACTGCTTGCTAGGTGTCAAAGAAGAGGTGTTGGTGAAAGAAGAGATTCCACAGGTGTCAGAGAAGAGGTATTGTTTCTCGTTGTGGTTTGAAGGAAAAGATGCCACAGGTTGGTGTGTGTGTGTGAAGGAAGAGGCGCCTCAGCCTGGTGTGTGAAGGTTCGATGTCAGAGATATAAGCATTTCTCACACAATGTACATAGAATTATAATAAACATACCTAAGAGTAATTTTCACTGAACCTGATCCAACTATCATTCACTGTAGGAGACAACAGCCTGTGGTCCGGATAGACAAAATTTTTTCCTATGTTTGGGGCTAGTTATACTCATTGATTTAGCAGCTATTTACATAAAGCAGTGCTTATGAAGAGGGTATCCAAATTATAGAAAATATAATAGTAAACTATGAAATAGTCTATATCTAAGGCATAATACAGTTAATATAATCGTTCCGTCGTTATGTATATTTATGAATATGAAATGAAAGTCAGACACGATGATGAAGTTTGAAATGCAAAATGAAATAATACTGCACATTAAAAGCGCTCACAACGAAGAAAAAAATACAGTAAGAGAATAACATGTATACCATGTAACACGTGAACTACTGAGTGCATTTAGTTGAGAATAATCGCTAAAAACATTAAGAAAAAAAGAATGATTGATGATTCACGGCCTCGGGGAAAGCAACACAGTCAGGTGATCACAAATGTAAACAAACTGAGCACGATATATATATATATATATATATATATATATATATATATATATATATATATATATATATATATTATATATTTTAGTTTCAGAAAGGGATCAGAAAAAGTAGCCAAGTGAGGAGAGCCCAGTATCCTCTAAGGCTCATGCTAGAGTGTCTGAATGTCCGTGGATGTAACCAAGATGAGAAGAAGGGAGAGATAGTATGTTTGGAGAGAGGAACTTGCATGTTCTGGCTCTCGGTGAAACGGATCTCAAGAGGAATGTCCGAGGGGTATAGTCTGGGGTTAGTGTGAGGGTGAGAGCAAAGGAGCGGGGTAGCATTTCTGCTGAAGTTGTGGGAATGCTTTGAAGAGGGTAAGTAAGTGAATTACACTCTTGAGATGGGTGATGATTGTCATTGCTTCCACATGTTATAGTTAAGAGGTGTGAGGAAGAGAGGGAAGTGTTTTGAGAGGAGCTGGATATGTGCGTTTGGAATTCTGATGCAGGATGGGAGATTTGAATGCAAGACTGGGGGATGTGGCAGCTGGGGATGTGTGTGTGTGTGTGTGTGCGGGGGAGGGGGGGGGGAGGGATGGTGTACTCATTTCAAATGAAAATGGTGAACAATGGACTGGTGATTAGGAATACATATGGTTAAAAAGGTTGCATACTTAAGTACACTTGGAGTGGGTTTAGGATTGAGTGGACCTAAGTGGGTTGTGTAATAACTGATATGGGTGCTAAGGGGAGACTGTAGAATGTGAATGTGCTAAGAGAGCAGCTGGTTGGATGGATGTCTCATGACTTCTTTGTGGATGCAAGTGTGACGTTTGTAGTGGCTTTAAGAATAGAGGGAATGACATGGATGGAAAAATGGTGAAAAGGAGTGAGCTTGGAAAAAAGGTTTACCTGCGGAGTTACGAAGAGGGATTTGTGGGAATGGCACTAGGGGAGTGGACGAGGGATGGAAGGTAATAAGGAGAGCATGGCTTAAGCGCGGAGGCAAAGTGAGTGGCATGCGGAAGATGGTATGTGGGTGTTTGAGAAAGGGTAGTAAGTGGTGGGATGTATAGGTTGAGTTGATAATGAAAGAAAAAGTCGGAGTGTATGAGAGATGCCTGCAAGGAAGAAGTGCGAAGGAATGGGAGATATACAGGAGAAAGCGTCAGGTGGTAAAGAGGAATGTGCATGGCTGAAAAAGAGGGCAGATAACAACGAGGATGAGTACTTACGAGTACTAAGACGAGATTTTTTCAAAAGACATGTTTAGTGTATACCGCTCACCACAGGAAAATAGAGAGCTACGCACAACGAGTCGTGAGCGTTATATGTTCTCAGGTGTTGTGTATGAGCCGGAGAGATTGTATGTCAGTAGACTGAAAGCCAGCTACCCACGTATGGGTGAAGCAGAAGCATAAAACAGCTACCTGGGCCAGAGGAATAACACTTGACAGCCACCGAAGAGCTGGTTCACCGCGCAGCCTTCGGTAACCCCTACCCCCACCCCCTCCACAATACCCAGGCGGGTATTACCAATAATACCCACACCTCCCTGATCGGTGGTAGCCTACCACCTGCTGTCCACCTGAGAGAGTATTGGCAAACTTAAGGAGAGCAAGGAAATGTTTTGGGAGGAAGTGAATCGTATGAGGATGAGAAGAAAACAAATGGGAGCATCAGTGAAGGGAACAGACCGGGAAGTGGTAACAGACAAGGAAGAGGTAAAAAGAAGATGAAGTGAATAATTTGAAAGACTGTTGAAAGTGTTAGATGACAGGGTGGCAGATGTGAGGGGTGTTTGGGACGTGTAGGTATACTGAGCGAAAGGTTCATGGCAAATGGTTTGGTGAAAAGAGAAGAAGTGGTGAAAGCCTTGCGCAAGATGAAGTGTGGGACAGCTGCTGAAGTGGATGTATAAGCCTGTTGAGGATACCTGGTAAGGTGCATGTGTGAGTAGTGATTGGGAGGGTGACAGCATTGAGGGTAGTAGTTCGAGGACGAGGTAGGTCTGAGTCAGGAGTGTGTATTGTCATCATGGCCTTTTAATCTGCTTATGGAAGGGTGATGAGGGAGGTAAATCCGAGGGTCTTGGAGGGAGCGGCTGGTTCAAAGTATGCAGGAAGCTAGAGGGCCTGAAAGGTAAGTCGGGGGGAGGGAGAGGGTGGGCTGGATGGCAAGCCAAAAGCCATGCTGCATGGGCGAGAGAGTGACATATTGCTTGATACTGTTGAGAGTCAGTTTTTCAGGGAGTTTAGCTTTTGATGATAGTGCTATAGGGCGGTAGAAAGAGGGAGGAAGTTGTGGAGCTTGGAGGGTTTCAGGATGGCGTATGTTTCCTGAAGTCTGTGATTTTATTTATCCAGGAGTAGTTGCAGATGTCTGTGGGTGCTTAGATTGCCTTTGGGCTAAAGTGTTTTATGCAGGGGAGTTCTGTCAGGTGTTAAATGAGATTTGAATGTCTCTTGGTTTGAAGGATGGGTAGGCTGTTGTTTTCTGGTGCAGTTTGTGTGGTATTTTCATGACTGTTCTGTTTAGTGGTGTGGTAGGTTTGTGCCTAATTTTTGAATGGTATTTCATTTTTGTGCGTTCTGTGGGAAAGCGGATGTTGTTGTGGGTCGGAAGTTTTTCATGTGTTGGGGCTGGAGTGTTACGGAATGTATTAGTTCTCTTTATTTTTCTCCAGTGTTGGTTGCTTTTGGGTTTGTGGTCCATTTTGTCGAGGAAAGCATGCCATTTTGTTGTCTTTCTTCTACCGATAAGGTTAGTGATAGTGTTGTTTAGAGTTCAAATCTGCTCCTACGATCTCTCCTGCTGGGAATGTGTCTGGCTTAAGGGTGTTTCTTTGCCTTATGATGTCCTCGATTTGCTGGGGCAAGTTTGGGTTATAATGCTTTTCATGCTTTTGTGGTGTGTGAAACATGATGGTGGGACACTATCTAGGACGAACTTTGAAGCGTCGTTTCTATTTACAGAGTGACTTCTGTCCACTCTGTTGTCTTGTAATTTATCTAAGCTTCTTTTCGGTGGCTGTTTAGGTACGGTTGCTTAGTTTAGGCGTTATCAGAATGAGTGAGTAGTCAGGGAAGAGTTCATATGCAGTATTAACAAGTGGTCCTTGGGTGTAGTGTTAGGTGTGCAAAAGGTGAGTTTGGCAGTTGTGGTGGGTTGCGTGTGTGGTTGGTTGGTTGCACAAGTTAAGGACGTGGAAGGGATGCATTTGGCTAATATCAGCATTCCTTCGATGGGATCTTGGGTGTTGAGTAATTGAGCAGTGTAGGATGATGGGCGTTGAAATCTCCACAGAAAGGGAAATGTGACCTCCTTTGAAGCGAGAGGTTCTTTGATGAGAGTGGACTTTTCTTTGGTCAGCTGCTGACGATGCAGTCTCGCCAAAGGCGACTCTTTTTCACTCTGCGCGTAACCTCAAGCAGGGAGTCCGACAACGCCTATATAGTCAGTCTTTATTCACTTTTTAAACTTCGACTTACTGGAAGCATTCAGTGAGGCAAGGTCTAGGTTCGCAACGGAACTACACACGACAGAAAACCAGAACCCTCGAGTGTGAGTGTCTGGTCACTGGTATTCGTTGTTAGGCGCTGTAAGTCCTCGGGTCGCATGAACCACCAGAGTCTCGTGTATATAAAGATAAAACGATACGTGTATCTCCAGGAACACACGAGGAGTTCCTCTTGGACTGGTAGTCAAGAATTGGCTTTGTGGGTCAGTACGTGTTTGTGTATATTGATGAAAGATTGTACGGGTCTGTGCGTCTGTCTGTTGATGAAAGGTAGTGTGGCTCTGATCGTCTGTCAAATGTTGAAAGGCTTTGTGAATCTGTGCCTTTGTCTGTTGATGAATGATCTTGTGGGTTTGTACATCTGTCTGTTGATGAGAGGTTGTGTGGGTCTGTACGTCTGCCTGTTGAAAGTTTGAGTCTGTGTGTCTGTCTGCTGAAGAAAGGTAGTGTCTGTGTACGTCTGTCTGTTGAAGAAAGGTAGTATAAGTCTGTACCTCTGTCTGTTGAAGAAATGTAGTGAATCTATATGTTTGTCTGTTGAAGAACGTTACTGTAGCGTCTGTACATCTGTCTGTTGAATAAAGGGAGTTTAGGTGTATACTTCAATCTGTAGATGAAAGATTGTGTGGATCTGTGCGTCCGTCTGTTGACGAGCGGTGGCGTAAGTCTGTACGTCTGTCCGTTGATGGAAGGTCTGTGTGAGTCCCACTCCTTGGCAGGCCAAAGATGAACACGCTTCAGCGCGTCCCGAGGTAGGCTGCATTATTTTACAGTTCTCTGAATTATTCCCTTTAGTTTCAACACTTTTTTTTTTCCGATATTTGAGTACGCCAGTAAAGATGTCTAATTACGGTAATTTTTCCTTTTTTCTTTTAGCTGCCATTATTTCTTCTGCTTTTTAAATTGCTTTCATGTCATTAGGGCAGATATTTTTCTCCTGAAAATAACGTAATGAGATTAATTAATGTTTATTTTGAAATCATTTCCAGATATGTAGGTATTTGGTGCATGAAGTTCGATATCAACTTTATCAAAAACTTTATATCCAAGTTCTCACTAGACACATTCGCTTTAGCTCCACCGGCGTATTCTATCGTTAATAGATAAACGAAATTGATCAGAATAGACACATTTGGACGACTTATACTTATTATTTACCATGTAGGATTTATGGTTGTTTATTGTTACATTTGATTTGTGAAAGATAAAACGTTCCCCGTTTTGTGAAAGGGTATTAGTCAATATTTGTATGGTGAACGGAATCAAAAGCCTTTAATGAATTTAGTTATCCAGTTGTGGATTCCTATACTCCTTCCGAAGGAAATGATAGGCTCATGAGGTCCATACCTCAAGGCCCTATACACTGGTTTCGATAGGTCAGGTCAAGACTCCAGGCTACATAGTGTTAACAATTGAATGCGAGAAATCTGATACGAAACTCACAAATGACTGAAGCACTGAACTTTTTTTTTTTTTCATTGCAGTGTCTAAAAGCCTAAAGACCAAGAGGTTGAGACAGCAACCAGAGGGGATGCGAAAGAACTGCTACGCTTTTGTTCCTCGACCAAACAACTTGCTACAGTAAAACGCAGGAAAACACTGTGCTGTCTGGGCAACGTGGCCATCAAAGTGCATGAACTCATCATTTGCAATTGTATCAGGGATGATCATTTTGTGGTTGGCAGGTTCTCATGACGAAAGAATACAATGCCATGCACAGATGCAAGTGGATGTAAAAAATCGCTGCAGTGATCAGAACTCTGACTGCACTGAGCCAGACTTCTCCTGTGGCACTGAGCCAGACTCCTGTGACGTTGAAGACGACAGACTGTTGCTGACCGCCACGAAGTGACCGAAATATTCGGTATTTTGTGTTTGGTTTAACTACAAACAGTGGTCACTATAAATTCGCAGTAACAAAACAGGTGCCTTTGTACACCATCTCTTATTGGTTGACTAGCAGAAGTAGCAATCTGAAGCATTGTCTCTGATTGGCTGATTAGCAATTGCAGCAGTGTGATACATTATCTCTGATTGCCTGACTAGCAAGTGTAGCAGTGTGATGCATTATCTCTGATTGGCTGACTACCAAGTGTACCAGAGAGATGTATTGTCTCTTAGATCAACAAAATTCTAGAAGCGGCTTCGAAAAGAATTTCGAACATTGTGGAGGAGGTAGGAGGAGAAAAACTAATATAAAACTTTAGGTTTGCAGTGAAAAGAAGAAAATCTTTGCATCTTTCTCACGGTATATTGTTGACATGTGCTTAGTATACCCAAGCACTGAGGACACCTTCAGGGTTTTGAAACGAAGGATCGCTTTACGCTTCAGCACTATCATAGTTGAAGAAAACTGTCGAAGTCCTCATAAGCATTCAAGTGGTCATTGGAAGACATGGCTTTTTTATTTTAATCTCTTATTATTTAGAAAGATACAAATGCGTGATTGTGAGATATACGTGTCTCTCCGTTAAAGACAACATAGTTGAAAGCGTTAGATTAGATGATAAATTTCGCAAAAATCGTTATGAAAATCATCAACCAGTTTTTGCAAAAGACTTGTTGAAAGTCTTTTTTTATATGAGCCTGTAAATGGTGGTAGTGCTACGTAAGAAAAGTAACAGAAGAGGTGTGGCAAACACCTTAGCTGGAGCCCAACAGAAGAGGTGCAGTAAACACCTTAGCCGGAGTCTATTTTGAATTTGGCCCACGGGATAAACGTGGATTAGTCATTTCTCCTTTTCAGGTAATCATCCATTACCATTTTCCTACAGACCTCACTCATCAGAGACAAAGGTCTTTACTTCATTTTATTTTTATGATCTTATCAAAATAGGCAGGATATTTGCTCTTTTCCGACCCTTTGGCAGTGAGCAATGATATTTTGAAAGACATCTCAAGCTGTCGAGCGTTTGCATATGGAGAGTTTTAACAAAACCTTGTGCCTTACATAGATCTGGATCCTACAGTAGTGTAACTGTCTTTTTTTTTAACAGTTTCAGTTTTTCTTGTGTCCTCTTTACCATCTCACTGCTATTGGGGTTAACGTATTTATTCTAAGTACAATTGGGAGCTAAGCATTCAGTTTTACACACATTTCTCATATCTACAACATGCCAGAGACTGATGGGTGCAGCGGAGCGGAAGGTATGAGGGTGAGGAAGTATAGCCTGGTTTGTGAGGGTCAGGAGGTAGAGCCTGGCGTGTGAGATGAGGAGGTAAAGCCTGATATATGAGGGATGAGGTGTTGTTAGGGTTGGGAGCTAGAACCTGGTGTATTGAGGGCTGAGTTACCACAGCTAGGTGTACGAAGGGCACATGGGAAAGCCAGATTGCGGAAGACCTTATGATCTATTGCGAGATTATCAGCTGGAGGACATTTTCCTAAGTCACAAGGAACATTGAAAGGACGCCGTGGTCAGTTGCTGTTTACATTCCTTTGTATTTCTTTCTAGTAGGATCCTGCATTCCTAATGTAAGTAGATGTAGAAACAAGATAGTAGAACAGAAGGCTTCTTCCTACAAGCTATTCCCTGTGGTATATTCATCGGGCAGAATATAGCGATGAAGGAACATAATTGGTATTGAAGATATGAATATTCAAGATTTTATTCAAGCAGTTTAACTCCAAATATGACGCCGACAGACTATTCGGAATCATTCGGATATGGACTTTGAACGTAGACAATCGAGCAGTTGTTCCGGTGGACACTCAAAGTTCTTGTTTGAGTAACAACGGCTTACGTCATTCACTCTTGGGGCACCATGAAGCGTAGAGGGAGTATACTGAAATGAATATTCTTTTTTAGGAAAGCATGAATGAAGACTAATTTCAACCGCCGGAGTATTTGGGGATGATGTAATGCAGCATGTAGATCTGTTATTCTGTAACGAGCTTTTACAGTGGTGGTTAGAATCGTTAAAGTACTTGTTTAGTCGTGATGTAAAGGTATTGTTACTCGTTCCCTTGACGTCTGACTGTAGTTTTCTCATGTTCATTAACTTTGCTGCTGGGTTTTGCCGTCGATTATATGGCATCTTCTTTTTAACTTCGTGACGGTGTTGCTGGTGATTTTTGTCTAACTTAAGAATTATCGTAATTTGTGTCCACATAATTGTTTTGAAAACTTCAGTTAGATCCCCTAATATTCTGCCTATCTTTTTTAGAGAAAACTGTTTTAGATTTACATCTCATAAGGCTTGTTTCTAAGTGACGGAACCAGCTTTATTGCTCTTCTTTGTATTCGTTCAAGGTTTTCTTGGTATTTGTTACATTCTGGTGATTAGGACTGAGAAGAGTATTCTGAGTATGGCCATGTCTTCTATCATTGCACTAGGTCATCTAAACTTCTTTGTATCATTAGTCTTCCGTTGTTTTGATTTCATTTTATTTACTATCATCGGCAAAATTTGAGATTTTAGCGGTGAGTCCTGACCAGTCTTCCGATCACTGATATGCATGATAAGAAAGTATGGGTCCAGGGACTGTCCCTTGTAGTAGCGTGCCCCTTTTGTTACGCTGAACCACTCGGATGCCCACCCGTTTAAATACCACTCTTTGTGATTTGTCAATAAGCGTGTCCTCGTTCCACCATTGCACGTGTTTTCCTGTTTTTTGTGATCTGATTTTAAACATAATATTCTTTTAACGGGTACGTAATGAATTTTTTTTTTAAGTGTGAGGGCCTAGTGTGTGAGTGGTGAGGTACTACAGACGCGTATGTGAGGGTGAGGTGCTGGAGCCTTGTATGTGAGGAGTGAGTTACCAGAGACTTGTATGTAACGAGTGAGGTGTTAGAGGGTTGTGCGTTAGGAGGGAGCTGCTAAAGCGTTGTTAGTGAGGGGTAAGGTGCCAGAGCTTGTTGTGTGAGGAGTGAGGAGATAATGCCGGATGTATGAAAGCTAGGAGGTACAGCCTGTTGTATGAGAGCGAGGAGGTAGAACCTGGTGTGTGAAACCGAGAAGGAAGAGCGTGATTTATAAGGAGGAAGGAGTTAGAACCTAGTGTGTGAGAGTGAGGAGGTAGATCCCGGTTTGTGAGGAGAGAGGAGGTAGCGTCCAGCGTGTGAGGGTGGAGAGTGAGGCAGTGGGTCGGCCTGTGGCTGGTGTGAACGTAGAGGAGTCAAGAGGTTGGCGTCTGGTTATTACTGACCGATCACAAGGAAAATGACAACTGGTAATTTGTCGCCGTCACCAGCAGGATCCGCTCCTCCCCCAACCTCCCGTCCAACACCGACCCTCTCCTCCTCTTCGTTTTTACTCCCCCTCGTGACATGTGTTGGCTGATCTCAGCCACCACTCCGTTGCCTTGTATTGGTTGGGCTCAAGTCACCACCCCCGTCGCCTCTCTCTCTCTCCCTTCTGTACTAGCGGGAGATTCTCGCAAAAAATGTAACCTGAGGATTACATTTGTGGTGCTTATAACGTCCTGCTGCTATGACTTACGACTACTCTTATTGTTGTTTCAATACTACTGCTACTGCTATGTGCCCAAAAATCAGTTGCTGAATTTGTGGAATTTACTGGTTAATGTCTGACTTTTGTTGCTCTTTATCGTCTTCCTCCTCCTCCCCCACCCTTCCTTCCCTTTCTTCCCGATTCTCATCCAGTTCTCTCCCCTCATTTAACCCCTCATACTTATCTCCCAAATTCTCCCTTCATGTTGTCCTATTCTTCATGCTTCCATTTTCCCTCTGTGCCTCTCCTCCTGTTCCTCCTCCTCCTCTTCTCCCCTCCCTCATGGCAACACCGCCTGTGCAGAGTTGAACATTTTATTACATGTACCAATGATATATATCCCTCTGTTGTTTTCCCCGTTTACTTGTTTGTATCCGAGGAGCCTCTCTCTCTCTCTCTCTCTCTCTCTCTCTCTCTCTCTCTCTATCTATCTCTCTCTCTCTCTCTCTCTCTCTCTCTC
>JAYMFT010216574.1:0-11422 GCA_038088735.1 Panulirus argus
CCAGCCTGGCCCACCATCATACCGCCCATCCCCCAGCCTGGCCCACCATCATACCGTGTATCCCACAGCCTGGCCCACCATTATACCGTCCATCCCCCAGCCTAGCCCACCATCATACCGTCCATCCCCCAGCCTAGCCCACCATCATACCGTCCATCCCCCAGCCTGGACCACCATCATACCGTCCATCCCCCAGCCTGGTCGACCATCATACCGTCCATCCCACAACCTGGCCCACCATCATACCGTCCATCGCACAGCCTGGCCCCATCGCCGTCCCCTTCATCTCTTCAGCCTAGCATCATAATCGTCCTCTCCATCTCCCAATTTGGCCCCATCATCATTCCCCCTACCCTCCAATTTGGCCCCATCATCTTTTCGCTCGTCACCCCATCCCGCCCCCGTCATCGCCCCATCATCATCCTGTCCGTCTCCCATCCTTGCCCTGGTATCGACCCGTCCTTTCACCCAGCCTGGCCCCAACATTTTCCCTTCCATTTACCAGTTTGGCACCATCGTCGTCCCGTCCACCTCCCTATCCTGGCCCCATCACTGTTCCACCCACTGTCAACGCACGTCCATCCCTAAAGCCTGGCCTTTTCAGCGCCCGTCCATCCCCACAGCCTAGCCTTTTCAGCGCCCGTCCATCACCAGAGCGTGACCCTGTCAACTCCTCGTCCATCCCCAGAGCCTGGCCTTGTTAACGCCCCGTCCATCCCCAGAATCTGGCCCTGTCAACTCCCGTCCATCACCAGAACATAAGCTTGTCAACTCCCCGCCATCCCCGGAGCCTGGCCTTGTCAGCGCCCGTCCATCCAGAGAGAATGGCCCTGTCAACGCCCGTCCATCACCAGAGTATGACCCTGTCAACTCCCCGTCCATCCCCACAGCCTGGCCCTGTCAACTCCCGTCCATTACCAGAGCATCACCCTGTCAACGCCCCGTCCATCCCCAGAGCTTGACCCAGTCAACGCCCCGTCCATCCCTAGAGCCTAGCCCTGTTAACGGCGCGTCCACCAGAGCCTGTCCCCATCAGTACCCCGTCCATCCCCAGAGCCTGGCTCGTCTATCCTCTCAATCTGGCCCTATCAACGCCCCGTCCATTCCCCCAGCCTGGCCGTCCCTGCTCCCCAGTCTGGTCCCGTCCTGCCGGTCGTGGTGGTGGTGGGTGGCGGGCATTGCGGTGGAGCGGGGGGGGGGGACAATGTCATTACCCTGCTGGATCTCAAAATAGACCCGTGACGGCACTGTCCTCTTCCACTAGCCTCCTCCCCCCCAGGCCCACACCACCTCTCATGGTGTGGTGCTGGGGATCAATATACGAGAGAGAGTGGGCGGGAGAGGGCAGATGATGGGAAAAGAGAAAGTTATTAGGCTGGTATCAACGCCGAGGGGATGGAGGAAAAGGGAAACCATAAATTGAAAGAACGAGGTAAATATACAGCACAGAGAGCAATATATATTCCATCAGTATAAACTGTCCTTCAGTATAAACTGGCCTTTGAGTATAAACTGTCCCTTCAGTATAAACTGTCCCTTCAGTATAAACTCTCCCTTCAGTATAAACTCTCCCTTCAGTATAAACTGAACCTTTCAGTATAAATTTTCCCTTCAGTATAAACTGTCCCTTCAGTATAAACTTTCCCTTCAGTATAAAATGTCCCTTCAGTACAAACTTTCACTTCAGTATGAACTATCCCTTTAGTATAAACTGTCCCTTCAGTATAAACTGATCTTTCAGTATAAACTGTCCCTTCAGCATAAACTGTCCCTTCAGTACAAACTTTCCCTTCAATATGAACTATCCCTTTAGTATAAACTGTCCTTTCAGTATAAATTTTCCCTTCAGTATAAATTGTCCCTTCAATACAAACTGACCTTTCAGTATGAACTTTCCCTTCAGTATAAACTGTCCCTTCAGTAAAAACTATCACTTCGCATTCGCGTAACGTTTCGAAAGTTTCCATGTTTGGGTTTTTCCCTCTTGTATTATAACGTAGGATGAGAATTACAGTTGTAAGTATAATCGTGCATATTAATGACCCATCTGGAACTTATATGGTCATTAACTTTCTAAAACCATCACGCTATTCTGCACGTGTGGCGGTAACTGAGCACACATTATCGAAGGTTTTTCGTATCTGTTCGGACTGTACAATATCGCAAAATTCCAGATTTATTTTTTTTTTCTTAATATGAGCGAGATTTTTGTCAGTACAGAATGAAGGTAATTTTCATTCTTTTTTTTCTCTCTCATTTATACGTCAGACCGTTTGTGATTCTGACGTCACGTGTTCAGGAACGGGTCCAGAAATTTCCATTAAAGGAACTCGGGGTTTAGCCGGGCGGCCGACGCGACCCAGAATTTCCAGCCGCCGACCAACAAAAATATAGTGTTTGTTAAAATGCGCCGCTATAACAGGGTAACTTAATGTAAATTTAATCATTTTTTTCATCTTTACCCAGATATTAATGGACTTAAATTAATACGATCAGTTGTTTTACTTTCTTAATTGGTGTAATTAAATTAATAAGCTATTTATTTACTAATTATTATTATGCTTTCTATGGTGTGTTGCTTGTCTGTTTGATGGATTTCAACAGCACTCTTAATGACGCTGCACGAGCATCAACAAACATGCAACACTACATCACACGGCCAGAACACTTCGGCGCCCCGAACAGAATGTCTGCATCTCCACAGATGTCTTCAGTCTCCCTTTCAATCCCAGGCAGACATTAAATCATGCACCCTCTCGCTATCTTGAATGGCCAATCACTCCCACCCACCTAAACTGTAACTATTCTGGGTATTACATGCTACACAATGACATTCATTCTCCACGCCATGAACACCAGCACAAAAGCAACAAACAAACGCCATCAGAATACTTATTGGTACTAAATTTGGACAAAGGGAAAAAATTATAAACAATTCCTCCGCTCCATATTAAACCGCGTCTCACGTCCCTCGTTCACCACCCTGTCAAAGGCAAATATAACAAAACAGAGCACACACCACGTTCTGGCTGCCTAGAAACAACAGACACTCATCACCTACACCACGAAAAAAGAGATTCTTCAAATACAGCCCCGCCTTAGTATATATGACACTCCCTTCTGTACTGTAGCAGTGAACCCATCTCATCCAGACCACACCATAACTAACCACCAACCCCCAGGTGGAAACAGACCAAAATAATCCGACAAGCATTAGATATTCGCCCTCACAACCCAATTTAACCACCTCATCAAACCTGCATCCATCTGAAACTTCATTCCCCAGACATATACGATTTACGCTTTCTCGTCCGTGCTCTGGGCAAAAGACGTCTCTTCATCATCGTAACATCGATTCAACGTACCACAAGACCAGTCATGCGCAAGACGCGACTTTCATACCAAAGAAAATGAACTCGGACGCTTGAATTGTCCAGACCTCACCTCAGAAAGACAGACACAACGATACAACACTGCTTGACCTGTGGTCTCGTCCTGTAGACGTGGCTGGATTACTGAGTACTCCAGGAGCTCTATAGAAAGCGTTCCCGGCGAAGGAAAGTAGTTTAAAGTTGAGTTTAACACGAGCATTGCGTTATGCTCATGTTAGTGAAGATTGACCTCACACTTATCGGGCGGGACAAAGGACGCTGTCGTACCCAAGGGCCTTACAGTGGATTGCAGTGTCGTGCTGAAGAGGTGTTTATTTTCTAACACATCTCAGTCGTCGCCCATTATTGAAAATCTATTTCAAGGATTCTTAATGAAAATTTACTTCAAGAATCTTCTTGTTTTGGACACAATATCTGGGGTACGGATCGAGGGTCATTTAACTGGACAGACATACTGCAGTCCACCACCATCATGGTGGGGTTACTGTAGTCCACCACAATTACGGTGGGGCTACTGTAGTCCATCACCAACATGGTGGGGCTACTGTAGTTCACCACCAACATGGTGGGGCTACTGTAGTCTACCACCAACATGGGGCTAGTGTAGTCTACTATCAACATGGGGCTAGTGTAGTCCACCACCATCATAGTGGTGCTACTGTATTCCACCACCATCATGGTGGGACGACTGAAGTCGACCGCCATCATCGTAGGGCTACTGTAATCCACCACCATCATAGTGGGGATACTGCTCTCCACCAACATCATGGTGGGGTTACTGCAGTCCACCACCATCATGGTGGTGCTACTGTAATCCACCACCCCACCATCACGGTGGGAATACTGTAATCCACCACCATCATGGTGGGACTACTTTAGTCCACCACCATCATGGAGGTGCTACTATAGTCCAGCACCATCATGGTGGGGCTGCTATAGTCTACCACCATAATGGTGGAGCTACTGTAGTGCATCATCATCATGGTGGGGCTACTGTAGTCCACCACCATCATCGTAGGGCTACTGTAATCCACCACCATCATAGTGGGGATACTGCTATCCACCAACATCATGGTGGGATTACTGCAGTTCACCACCATCATGGTGTTGCTACTGTAATCCACCACCCCACCATCATGGTGGGAGTACTGAAATCCACCACCATCATGGTGGGACTACTTTAGTCCACCACCATCATGGAGGTGCTACTATAGTCCACCACCATCATGGTGGGGCTGCTATAGTCCACCACCATAATGGTGGAGCTACTGTAGTCAACCACCATCATGGTGGGGCTACTGTTGTCCACCACCATCATGGTGGGACTACTGTATTGCATCACCATCATAATAATGCTACTGTAGTCTAACATCATCATGGTGGAACTATTGTGGTCCACTATCATCATGAAGGGGCTACTGTAGTCCACCACCATCATGATGGCACTACTGTTGTCCACCACCATCATGATGGAGATACTGTAGTTCACCACCATCATGGTATGGCTACTGTAGTCCACGACCATCAGAGTGGGGATACTGCTGCCCACCTCCATCATTGTGGGACCACTGCAGTCCACCACCAACATGGTGGGGCTACTGTAAACTGCCACCATCATAGGGCTAGTGTAGTCCACCATCATCATGGTGGGGCTGCTGTAGTCCACCAACATCATGGTGGAACTACTGCAGTCCACCACCATCATGGTGGGACTACTTTAGTCCACCTACATCATGCTGTGGCTACTGAAGTCCACCACCATCATGGTCGGTTTACTGTAGTCCACAACAATCATGGTGGCAGTACTGTAGCCCACCACCAGCATGGCGGGGCTACTGTAGTCCACCACCATCATGGTGGGACCACTAAAGTCGACAACCCTCATGGTGAGGCAACTGTAGTCTATCACCATCATGATGCGGCTACTGTTGTCCACCACCATCATAGTGGAAGTACCGTAGTCCTCCACAATAATAGTGGGGCCATTGTAGTCCACTGCCATCATGGTGAGACCTGTGTATTCCACCACCATCATGGTGGAACTACTTATGTCCACCACCATCATGGTGGGGCTAGTGTAGTCCACCACCATCATGGTAGGGCTACTATAGTCCACCACCATCATGGTGGGACTACTGCAGTCCACCACAATCATGGTGGGACTACTGCAGTCCACCACAATCATGGTGGGGCCACTGTAGTCCACTACCATCATGGTGGGGCTAGTGTAGTCCACCACCATCATGGTGGGGCTACTGTAGTCCACAACCATCATGATGGGGCTGCTGTAGTCCACCACTATCATGTGGGGCTACTGTTACCCACCATAATGCTAGAGCTACTGTGGTCCACCACTATCATGGTGGGGTTACTTTAGTGCATCACCATCATGGTGGTGCTACAGTAGTCTACCACCATCATGGTGGAGCTACTGTAGACCACCACCATCATGGTAGAGGTGTTGCAGTCAACCGTCATTTTGGGGCTATTGTAGTGCATCAACATCATAGTGGGGCCACTGTACTGCACTACTATCATGAAGGGACTACTGCAGTCGACCACCATCATGATGGGATTACTGTAGTCTACCATCAAGGGCCTACTGTAGTCCATCTTCATAGTGGGGCTACTATAGTCCACCATCATAGTGGAGCTACTGTAGACCACTACCATCATGGTGGGACTACTGAAGTCGACCACCATCATGGCGCGGCTACTGTAGTCCATCACAATCAGGGGGCTGCTGTAGTCAACCACCATCATGGTGGAGCTACTCTAGTCCACCATCATCATGGTGGGGCTACTGTAGTCCACCACCATAATGGTGGGACTACTGCAGTTGGCCACCATAATGATGGGGCTACTGTAGGCCACCACCATCACGGTGGGACTACTGTAGTCCACCATCATCATGGTGGGACTACTGTAGTCCACCACCATCATGGTGAGGATACTGTTGTCCACCACCATCATAATGGGGCTACTGTAGTCCACCGCCATCATGGTGAGGCTACTTTTAGTCCACCACTATCCTAGTGGTGCTACTGTAGTGGACCACCATTATGTTGGGTCTACTGTAGTGCACCATTATCATGGTGGGGCTGTTGTAGTCCACCATTATGAAGGTGGGACTGCTGCAGTTCATCACCATCATCATGTTAAGGATACTACAATCTACCACCATCATGGTAGGGTTACTGCAGTCTACCACAATCATGATAGAGGTAGTGCACTACACCACCAACATGGTGGTGTGACTGCAGTCCACCGCCGTCATGGTTTACTGCAACAGTAGCAAATTCAATATTGTCGGGGATTGTCATGATAAGGGTCTCAAAGTGATACACAGGTATGAGGATGATTTAAAATTAGCCACAGAAATGGTGTAGGATGCCACATTCAACCAGAATCATGACGAGGGTGTCACCCCTCGATGGGGCTGGGTGTATGTCAGTGACGTTCTGGAGCCGCTTGGTGGTTAACTGTCGACGTGAACTATTCTCTCCCCCGCCCCAGCTGGATACTAGAATTACGCGTGAGTTGCCCTATGCCGCAATGTTGGTTCACTTTCCCTCTTCTGTAGGTATACTTTGGTTTTTGCTCCCGAGAACTGGCTGCTTGTGTGCCCCACCACTAGTTAGGCCACGCAATACTCGGCAAGCTGCTGTTTCACATGATCATTGTGTGGCCAACGGCAACTCAAGAGTGGGCCGTTTTGATACCTGCTTCTTTCCCTACACGTCGAAGCTTTGGAACTCTACCTTCCCATGTCTTTCCTAATAACTATGAGCTTGTACATTTCAAAAGACAGGTCTTTCACTTTATAAAAATTTCGTAAATGCTTTCCCTTGTATTTTCTTTTTCCGTTTCATAATTCTCTATATTTCGTTTAAGATCCGGCCTTGATGTGAACTTTCGTCCGTGACTGGAGCCTTCAGCATAAAAAAAAATATATTCACTCAAGATTTTCCCTCTTCGCGTGAATTTAATAATGAGATAGAGATATGTCTTAGATAACCTTACCAGTGAACTAGTGAACCAGTAACTCGGTACGAGTAACACGAGAGGCCTATGTCGGAACTGTGGTCGCTGTGGTGTAAGCACCATGACACACATATACTCCGACCACCCGACCTGTGTAGTAGTGAACCAGCGACTCAGTAAGAATTTCCTCGAAGGTCAGAGGAGCGATCACTTGGTGTAAACACCATAACGCTGACGGATACCAGCACCAGCACGGTCCTCACCATGCAACCCCCGTCACCGAGACCTCCCGCCCAGCCTCCACTGACCGACGCTCGTCACCGCAGTCACCTTGTATAGACAGGTACAAGAATACTCCGATACCTCCCATTGTGAATCCGTAGTAGACGATCTATTTCTAAAACGAAGCCAATGTGGTGGAACGGTGAAATAAAGAAGTGCCTGTTGTCTGAGAAAGTAGTTTATAAGAAACTCAGAGAATCTAATAACCAACATGATAAAGTAAGTTATGTAAATTTGCGTAGAGAAAAGTTAGTTATACGACAAAGTAGACGTCAGTATGAAGCGTTATATCTGAAAATAGCAAAAGAAACCTAAGAAGTTTTGTATTTGTGTTATCAGCAAGTTAGTACCCAGTTACTGGGTCCATTAATTACGGAAAACGGTGACTTGGTTCGAAACAACGAAGGCATGACAGAAATATTAAATGACTTTTTTCATCTGTATTCACGAATCCAGTCTCATTGATAAGGGGGGAACTTTCTTCACCATACTGACAAGAGCCGAAAACATACTTTCAGCAGTAAATGGAAAAAATAGATAAAACGGTAGGCCCTGATAAGTTTTATCCAAGAACAACGAAAGAGGCGTAAAATAAGCCAGTTAAGCCCTTGACTGTCCTTTTCTGAAAAATAAGACGCTTGCTTCGGGAATAGTTCCAAATGAATGAAAATTTGCCGATATAACAACGATACTAAAAAAGGTAATAAGTCACTGCCTGGAAATCATCGTCCCTTCAGCTTAACGTCTGTAGCTGGAAAACTTATGGAAACCATCATTCGAGATAGAACTATAAGCCATTTTGAGGACTACCACTAGATAAACGAATCACAGCATGGTTTTCTACAGAATCGCTCATGTATGATAGATCTACTTGATTTCTTTTATAATCTAATAAACATATATGATGAAAGTAAAGCAGTTAATGTCATCTGTTTAGATGTTCAAAAAGCTTTAAATAATGCTTCTCATCAAAGGCTACGAGAAAAAATGATTCAGATGGTATTGTTGATGTTTTACTTCAGTGGATAGCAAATTAGTTGAGTGCCCGTAAGCAGAGTTGTGATTAATAATCAAGCCTTAGAATGGGTAGAAGTAACAAGTGGAGTGCCACAAGAATCAGTCTTGGGACCGGTTCTCTTTTTCATAAATATTAATGATATTGATAATGGGCTGCATTGCAAGGTATCAAGATTTGCTAATGTTACAAAGCTGGGAAATGAATCAACAAATGAACTGGAACGTCTACAGCTTCAAACTGACACAGACGGACTGAGGAACGGGCTTATAGGTGGCAAATGAGTTTTAATATCGATAAGCGCAAAATTTTACATATCGGTAGTGAAAACGAAAGGGCGAGTTAAGTATGAATTTTGCTGAACTGCAAAAGGTAAATGAGGAGAAAGATTGGGTATGATCATCGCTGGTGACTAAAACCAATTAAGCAGTGCACTGAAGCCGTGAAAAGAGCCAACAAAATTCTTGAATTCATAGGGAGGGCGTTCGAATGTAAGTCCAAGGAAATCATTCTTACTCGTTACAGTTACTTGGTTCTTCCAAACTTCAATATTGTGCTCAGTGTTGGTTACCTTGTCGAAAAGAAACATGGAATGGAGAGAGTACAGCACTGAGCTACCAAGATGATTCTCGAAGAGAGAAACAAATCTTACGAGAGCAGATTAAATGACTTCAATCTACCTAGCTTACAAAAGAGAAGGTTAAAAGGTGATCTAATACAAGAATTCAGATTACATAAATCTTTAATAATCCCGATCTATCAAGTTACTTAAGACTTAATTCGTCTGATTTTACTCGTAGTATTGGATAAAAACTCCAGGCAAACGTTGTACCTTTGCTCTGTGAAACTTCCTGTACTATGGAGATGTACCTCACTCATATGCCTATCCAAAGCGTAGAAGAATTTAACCCCACCTTGCTATTAAGCTCTTTTATGGTTGAATAATTATTGCTATTATAACCCTCCCCTCCTTCCCTAATTTCTCATCCGTATATTTTCAGCCGAATGGCTGCTTGAATGCAATAAACCGTTCCTTATTTATCTCATTATTTTCTTACATTCAACCAGAATCAAGGTAGGGGTACCACATTCTACCAGAATCATGGCAAGGGTACCATATTCAACCAGAATCATGGCAGGGGTACCATATTCAACCAGAATCATGGCAGGGGTACCATATTCAACCAGAATCATGGCAGGCGTACCACATTCAACCAGAATCATGGCAGGGGTACCATATTCAACCAGAATAATGGCAGGGGTACCACATTCAACCAAAATCACGGCAGGGGTACCACATTCAGCAAAAATCACAGTAGGTGTGCCAGTTTCAACCAGAATAATGGCAGGGGTACTATATTCAACCAGTATCTCTGCATGGTTACCGAATTCATCCAGAATCATGACAGAGGTACCAGATTCAACCAGAATCATGGTAGAGTTGCCACCATCAAGCAGAATCATGGCAAGGGTGTCACGTTCAATTAGAATCTCGGTTGGGGTACCACATTCAATCAGAACCATGGCAGAAGTGCCATCGTCAGCCAGAATCATAGCGAGGGTGCTACATTCGACCAGAATCATAGTAGGGGTCCTGCTTTCAACCAGAATCATTACTGGATGACACACTCAACTAGAATTTATGGCAGGGATGCCACATTCAACCAAAGTCTTAGCGGGTGTCCAATGGACATTCTGAGGACGTCACACTGAACAAGTCTCGGTAACGGTTGCTTATAGCAACTTGGTAATGATGCTTGCTGAATTTGTCAACGAGTATCATGGTCGCAAGTTGCTGTTTATAACCCAGTGTTGTGTTGAGAGTATCTAAGCACTGTTGAATGACATTCTTAATGAGTCTGACCCATTCAACCACAATAACGATGAGGGTGATAAGGTCCTCCATATTCATGATAATGGTGCCACGTAATGATAGTGATGGTGATGGCACCATAGTAATAAGAAGAATGCAAGTCTTTCACACTCATGGCGAGAGTGGTGCTATCTTCCCCCAATCATGCCGAAGTTACCACGATTGACTTCATCATGACGGGTAACGCTATCCTCACCTGTGATCATGATGATGTTCCCTGATAGATGCACCGGCCACATGGTGGTATGTCAGAGACCCTACCATTACCGTCGGTCCGTCTTGACAACAGCTCTCCGGACTGCATTGCCCTCCAGGGCACGCCTAACAGCCTACAGATTCTGAACATATCATTTAACCATGTCACCATCGACCAAGCCAAGAACGTAGTTGTGTGTAGATGTCATACTTCCAGCCGCTACCTCATCCTTTACTATCCAATTGGACGTCCGGGTTGTTCAGTCCACTTAGCCTTTCTTTTAACTATCGTTTTCACTGTCTTCGTCGACTCTAGACACTTGGTATCTCCTTCGCCTGAACTGAAGACATCTTCATGACACCAATGGCAATTACAAAAGGTGCTGAGAGGGTATGCAAGATCATCCCATGTTCCTCTGACACTTATCAAGAGGCGCTCAACAAACTGGCTTTTCCTTCATCCTCCAGCCATCGTTCAGGATTAAGGTGCCGCACCATCCCGCCACCGTCTTCTCCGAATCAAACCTATACGAGGTGGCCAGAGCGCGCTACATGAACAGCCTTATCATAATCATTGTGGACGTCAGCGATCTGAACTTCACACACACACACATATATATATATATATATATATATATATATATATATATTATTTTTATTATACTAGATCGCTGTTTCCCG
>JAYMFT010216585.1:0-11421 GCA_038088735.1 Panulirus argus
TCAAACTACAGAGGTATAAGTTTGTTGAGTATTCCTGGAAAATTGCATTGGGGGGGGGGGGTGGAGAGTATTGATTGAATGTGGCCTTTTTGTCTGTTTCCTGGCGCTACCTCGCTGACGCAGGGGGTGGCGATTCTATTTCCTGTTGAGCGGGGTGGCGTTGAGAATGGATGGAGGCGAGCAATATGAATATGTATATGTGTATATGCATGTGTATGTATATGTATGTATATGTTGGTATGTATATGTATGTATTGTACATATATGTGTCTATGTGTATATATGTGTGTATGTGAGTGAATGGATCTTTCTTCGTCTGTTTCCTGGTGCTACCTCGCTAACGCGGGAAACGGCGATCAAGCACAATAGATATGAATATATATATATATATATATATATATATATATATATATATATATATATATATATATATTTATATATATATATATATATATATATATATCCAGGCGATTTCGTATATTACATTGTTCGTCTTGACAAGTGAATATACGAAAGCACTTGACATTTTGTATCTACCGTTTCCTTGTGGTTTTACTATATCTTATGTACACTCGCTACTTGCAACCCTGCACAAGAGATGCGGACCTAGCCCACACCAGGTGCAGCATAAGGAATGTGGACTTGGCCCACAATGAATTAACACAGGGGGGTGTGGAACTGACTCACACAGGGTGTGTAGTACTGTGGATGTGGATGAGATTCACTACACCACGTTGTCCCAGCAGACAGCCTGCATAGTGTGTTTAGTTTGCGACACCATGTTTTTCACTAAAGAAAATCCAATGAGTATAATTACACACAAGAAAGGTGTTTTATGGAAGGCTGTCTATTAATTTCAAAAGCCAAGGGCAGAGTTTTCAAATTAGGTTCTTAGATAAGCCTTTTCATAAAGTCAAAACGCAGGCAAAATCCAACTCAAACGAACCTTCAGTGTACCAGGTTGTGACTCCCAACAACGGACGGACGATGACGAGGACGATGGAGAGTGACCTCCGTGTGTGTGTCATGCTACACTCTCGACACAAACTAATTCAGAATGAATCTTAATGACAGGTCGCTTACTTTTCACAGATAGTCTATAACAACATTTTTTTCATACTTCTATTACCGATTAGGTTGAATAGGTCTTCCACATGTCTTGATTACCAAAACTTTTACTTGACAAACTCTGCAAGATTCAGTACATCCGACAAGATTATTAAGGTGATTGATAAAGAATGATCATGAGTTGCTTATCGCTTGGTCACTACCAGCAGACACGGTCAACCTAGGTGTCTGCTGTCGTAAGGCCAGGTGACCCATGCTAAAACTTTGGTGTTTCCCGTCTCCATGTATGGACCAGCCATGACTCCCACCCTACAACCCTGGACCCAATGCCTCTCACATGACGTCGCTTTGCCTCCGCTTCCTGCAGCTCCTCCACCCGTCTAACTTCACCTTGTGCCCATAATCTATACCTTCTGGCCCCTTTATGTTCTCTGCACCAGCCAAAACAATATCCGTGTGTCCTTTCCCTGTCACCTCCCATGGCCAAATCTCACCCTGCTTTCAAAAATTCTTGCAAGCTTGCCATCCTCCCTCTTAGGACACGGCCTCGCCATCCTCCTGCGTCCTCCGTCAAGGAGAGAAGTCGTCCCCAGATCCCGGCGTCTCAACAGGCAGTAAGGAATACGCGGTCCACCAAGAAGGTGGTCTTCGGACAGAAGGTCCCGTGAGGATAGGCTTTCACGTTTCTGTTATTGTCGCAAGCAGTGATGTACATCTTTCCTGGCGTAATGATAAAAGGGTCTTGATATGTGGCGGCGGAGGAGGCGGCCTCGTCCTGAATAGCCGCCATGAATAGAAATCTGGGACAAGTTACATTAGAGCAGTCCAGCCAGAATACTGGAGGCGCCGGTGTGGGGCAGGAATGGAGTGAGGAGTGGGGATTTGTGGACATGTTAAAAATATTACGTAAAGGAAATTATGATACTATGGAGAGGGAGATGCGAGCGTCTTACAGTGAGAATATGATGGATCTTAAATAAGCAAAAGTAAGACTTAACAACAAAGAAGAAAATAAAGAAAAAAGAAGTCTTACTGAAGGAAAATGCTGTCAGATGCGTGAAAGGATATGACTGAGAGAGCAGTGACACCAGTGCACCTTATATGAGCAGAGATTAAAGAGCAATGATGCAGCTGTGGCTGACAGCAGGGTGAGGACGGTACACTGGGGAGGGCAAAGGGGTGAACGGGAATACTTTATTAGAGCTGCAGACAGGGCAGGACACACTGTCTTCAGGCCAGTAGAATTGGAAAGCACAGTACACAAATGTTTACCTTGTACACTCAGCAAAGGTGTACCTACACAGAGTACTCCTAGGACAAGGTTTACCTACACCTGGTACACCCAGGACATGGTACACCTACACCTGGGACGCCTAGAGTAACGTGTACCGTCACCTGGTACAGTCAGCACAATCTGTATAACCCGGCTTTACTTTGGTTCACTGTAATTTATGTTGTATCCAGTATCTCTAGGTATGTATACACACTAACCAGTATCTCTAGGTATGTATACACACTAACTAGTATCTCTAGATATGTATACACACTATCCAGTATCTTTAGGTATGTATACACACTAACCGGTATGTCTAGGTATGAATAAACACTAACCAGCATCTCTAGGTATGAATACACACTAATCAGTATCTCTAGGTATATATACACACTAAACAGTATCTCTAAGTATAAATACACACTATTCAGTATCTCTAGCTATATATACACACTAACCAGTATATCTAGGTATGAACAAAAACTAACCAGCATCTCCAGGTATGTATATACACTAACCGGTATCTCTAGGTATGTACACGCACTAACTAGTATCTCTAGGTATGTATACACCTAAACCAGTATCTCTACGTATGTATACACCTTAACCAGTATCTCTACGTATGTATACACCTTACCCAGCATCTCTGTATGTATACTCCTTAAGCAGCATCTCTAGATATGTATACACACTAATCAGTATCTCTAAGTATGAATACACACTAACCAGTTTCTCTAGGTATGCATACATACTAACCAGAATCTCTAGGTATGTATACACACTAATCAGTATCACTAGATACGTATACACACTAACCGGTATCTCTAGGCATGTATGCACACTAACCAGTATCTCTAGGTATGTAAATACACTAACCAGTATCTCTAGGTATGTATACACACTAACCGGTATCTCTAGGTATGTATACACACTAACCATTATCTCTAGGTATATATATATACTAACCAGTATCTCTAGGTACGTATGCACAATAACAACATCACTAAGTATGTATACACAATAACCAGTATCTCTAGGTATGTATACAAATTAACCAGCATTTCTAGGTATGTATACACACTAACCGGTATCTGTAGATATGTATACATCTTAACCAGCAACTCTAGGTATGTATACACCATAACAAGTATCTCTAGGATGTATACACACCAATCAGTATCTCTATGTATGTATACACACTGACTGGTATCTCTACGAATGTATACACACTAAACGGTATCCCTCGGTATGTATACACACTAATCAGTATCTCTGGGTATGTATACACACTAACCGGTATCTTTAGGTATGTATACATACTAACCAATACCTCTAGGAATGTATACACACAAACCAGTATCTCTAGGTATTCATGCACACTAACCAGTATCTCTAGGTATGTATACACACTAACCAGTATCTCTAGGTATGTATACCCCTTAAGCAGCATCTCTAGGTATGTATACACTAACAAGTCTCACTAGGTATGCATACACAATAACCAGTATCTCTGGGTATCTATACACTCTAACCAGTCTCTCTAGGTATGTATACACACTAGCCAGTCTCTCTAGGTATGTATACACAATGACCATTGTTTATGGGTATGTATACACCTCAGTCAGCATCTCTAGGTATGTATACACACTAACCAGTATATCCTGGTATTTATACACATTAACCAGTATCTCTAGGTATGTATACACACTAACCGGTATCTCTAGATATGTATACACGCTATCCAGTGTCGCTAGGTATGTCTACATACTAACCAGTATCTCTAAAGATGTATACACAGTAACCAGCATATCTAGGTATGTATACACAATAACCAGTATCTCTGGTATGTATACACCTTAATCAGCATCTCTAGGTATGTATACAAACTAACCAGTATCTCCAGGTATGTATACACACTAAAAAGTATCTCTAGGTGTGTATACACACTTACCAGTATCTGTAGATATGTATACACACTTACCGGTATCTCTAGGTATGTATACACACAAACCAGTATCTCTAGGTATGCATACACACTAACCAGTTTCTCTAGGAATTTATACACAATAACCAGTATCTTTGGGTATTTATACACCTTAACCAGTATCTCTAGGCATGTATACACACTAATCAGTTTATCTAGTTAAATATATACAATAACCAACATCTATGGGTATGTATACACCTTAATCAGCATTTCTAGGTATGAATACACACTAACCAGTAGCTCTAGGAATGTATATACACACTAAAAAGTATCTCTATGTATGTATCACCTTAACCAGTATCTTTAGGTATGCATACACCTTAACCAGCATCTCTAGGTATGTATGAAACCTAGCTAGCATCTTTAGGTATGCATATACCTTAACTAGCACCTCTAAGTATGTATACACCTTAACCAGTATCTCTAGGTATATATAAACACTAACCAGTATCTTTAGGTATGTATACACACAAACCGGTACCCCTAAGTATGTATACACACTAACCGGTATCCCTAGGTATGTATACACAGTAACCAGTAGCTCTAGTTATGTATACACACTAACCATTCTCTCTAGGTATGTATACACACAACCAGTATCTCTAGGTATGTATACACACTAACCAGTATCTCTAGGTATGTACAGACACTAACCAGTATCTCTAGGTATGTATACACACAACCTTCTCTCTAGGCATGTACACACACTAACCATTCACTCTAAGTACGTATACACACTAACCAGTATTTCTAGGTATCGATGCACACTAACAGTATCTCTAGGTATGTATTCACACTAACCAGTATCACTAGGGATGTATACACACTAACCGGTCTCTCTAGGTATGAATACACACTAACCAGTATCTCTTGCTATGTATGCACACTAATCAGTATCTCTAGGTATGCATGCACACTAACCAGTATCTCTAGTTATGTATGCACACTAACCAGAATCTCTTGGTATGTATACACATTACCCAGTATTTCTAGGCATGAATACACACTAATCAATATCTCTAGGTATGTATACACATTAACCGGTATCTCTAGGTATGTATACAAACTAACCATTATCCCTAGGTATGTATACTCACTAACCAGTATCTTTAGGTGTGTATACACACTAATAGGTATCTCTAGGTATGTATACACAATAACCAGTATCTCAGGGTATGTATACACCTTAATCAGCATCTCTAGGTATGTATACACATTAACCAGTACCTCTAGATATGTATACGCTCTAATCAGTATCTCTAGGTATGTATATACATTTACCAGTATTTCTAGGAATGTATGCACACTAACCAGTATCTCTAGGTATGTATACACTAAGCAATCTTTCTAGGTATGTACACACAATAACCAGTATCTCTGGGTATGTTTACACCTTAACTAGTCTCTCTAGGTATGTATACACACTAACCAGTCTCTCTAGGTATGGGTGCACAATTACCAGTATCTCTGTGTATGTATACACCTTAATCAGCATCTCTAGGTATCTATACACACTAACTAGTATATCTAGGTATGTGTACACACTAAAAAGTAACTCTATGTATTATACACCTTTACCAGTATCTCTAGGTATGTATACTCCTTAACCATCATCTCTAGGTATGTATACACCTGAAACAGCATCTCTAAGTACGTATACACCTTAACCAGCGTCTCTAGATATGCATACACACTAACCAGTATCTCTAGCTATGAATACACACTAACCGGTCTCTCTAGGTATGTATACATACTAACCAGTCTCTCTAGGCATGTATACACGCTAACCAGTATCTCTAGGCATGTATGCACACTAACCAGTATCTCTAGGTATTTATACACTTTAACCAGTGTCTCTAGGTATATATACACACTAACCAGTATCTTTAGGTATGTATACACACAACCAGTACCCCTAGGTATGTATACACACTAACCGGTATCACTAGGTATGTATATACATTAACCGGTCTCTCTAGGTATGTATACACACTAACCGGTATCTCCAGGTATGTATATACACTAACCACTATCTCTTGGTATGTATGCACACTAATCAGTATCTCTAGGTATGTATACACTCTAACCAGTATCTCTAGTATGTATACACACTACCTAGTATCTCTAGATATGTATGCACACTAATCACTATCTCTAGTAAGCCGAAAAACACAGACCTGTTCACTTTAATGTATGAACATCACGAACTAGTTCACAATGATAGGTGAACATCATGGACCTGTTTGTTGTGATTACGGAACAATATGGACGTGTTCACTTTTGCGTCTGACCGAAATGGAATTTGTTATGTGGAGTCCGGACCAGATGGAGGATAGGTGTAAGCGTGCAGTACTGGCCACACTGAGATGTGAAGCGTGATGTTTGGTCAAGATGACAAAGTAAAGTGTGAGATTTGGAGAGGTAATGTGCAGGACTAATAAGGCTGCAGGGGCGGAGGAGTTGAAGAGTAGGAGGCGAGAGCACTGGGGGAAGATCATGATCAAGGAATACCAAGCATGAGCCGGTAGAGAGCACTTTTCTGGATGGGGGTTACGTTAAGGTGAGTGTGTGTGGGAGGGGGGGGGATGGTGTCAGTCTAATGGGGTAGGGGGATAACTAGACAACTTACCTCAGGAACGAGACGACCTTGGCGGTCGCCGGTGTCAGGCCGGGGATGGAACTCACCTGGAGAGGAAAAAACAACATTACTACGAATGTTTATTGATAACTGATAATAAATTTAGTTTGTAGGGTGATGTAAACAATGCACTACTGTAGACACGGTCAGCGCCTTCCCGCTGACGCCTCTTCCGCTCCAGTGGAACTACGATAGAGATGAGAGGTCTGGTCTAGCACACTGTCACCGGGACGGAGTACGAAGGCCTTGTTCCAGTACACAGGGCGCTGGAACGGAGCCAGAACAATCAGAGAATAATACTATCGTTTTCACAAATGGTTGTAACTAGAATATGTCATGTCTCTACCACAGTTCCCCAGTTGCTTGGATACAGTGACGTCCCTTGTTGCACCAACAGCCGGCGAGAAAGCACCCGGCACTATGACGGAAAGGCTCAGGTGACGACCTGGACGCATACCTTGGCAGTGGCAAGTCTGCCCGGCACCCGGCAACCGATCCAAGGTCCCGCGGTCGTGCATGCAGCGTCACGGTGCCCTTTGCTCCACAGCGGCCTCACGGAGTGATCACATATGCAGTCGACAACTAATGCACATATTCACACCCTAAGAATAGATTCTCTCAAAGGATCATTGCTTTGTTTACGATTGGAATTCACTCCAAACTGTTTTCAATCGTCCTTCTCTGAGGATATAATTCTTACTCAAGACTGCATCATTAACGTAAAATGTTGATGCTAATTTGCGGAAGAAAGGGACTTCCTCCTGTGCAGCAACTCCTGACGCCTCCCTCATCATTATTTACCTGTGTATCTTACTCCTCATCTTCTTCTGGCTTACCGTGGGTGGCTGTGTGTGCGGTGCAGCAGGACCAGGGGCACCGTGGGTGGCAGTTTGGGTGATGCAGGAAGACCAGAGCCACTAGCTATGACCTGGCTCGTTTCAAGAGACACACTGGTCTTTCGCTTCCTCAAAAATTCGTTGATACTTTCCCTTGTCTTTTCTTTTTCCGTTTCATAATTCTCTCTATATTTCAATTAAGGAAAGGCCTTCATGTGGAATTTCGTCCGTGACTGGAGCCTTCAACATTAAAATAAAAAAAAAACAGAAGCACGTGGGCGGGGGTATGGATAGTGCAGCAGGGTCAGGGCCACAATGGGCAGCAGTGCTGTTGGTCCCACAGGCACCGTGAGCAACAGTGTGGGTGGTGCAGAAGGGTCACTCGCAGCATGGTCGGCCGGTTAGGCGGTGTAGCAAGGCCCACGGCGGGCATCGTTGGGCGGCAATGTGGGCGGTGTGCAGAGCAGGGGACCATAAACAGTAGCATGGGTAGTGCAGACAAGCCAGGGGCACCGCTGGCGGCAGTGTGGGTGGTTCAGGGGCTCAGGGGCACTGTAGGCAGCACTGGAGTCAGTGCAAGAGGGCCGGGTGGCGGAGACGGCCAGGAGGTGAGGAATGTTGAACATTTCCTCTGGGATCTTCCCACAACACACTGTCTTATGATCGTTCAATGTCCGTCTAAAGACATCACGTTCATGAGGTCATCGCGGGAAAATGATTTTCATTTTTTGTTTACAAAATTGTCTTATCTTTATCTAAACTCATAAAATGTCTATGAATCTAGCGAAGATCCAAGCGCCAACTGTGAATACGCACCCCAGGGCAGGCAAGTCTTTCCCTCGCATGCACATTCCGTCTCGGACGGTGACCCAGTATTCGGCAAGACACATCACAGCTACGAAGCCCCTCCTTGCCGGTTCTTACGTTCCCTGTCTGAACAGTTAACGAGGACATGGCCACTAAAATCTGTTCTCGTCCTCCTTATGGCAACTGATTGCATAAATCATGTGAGAACGGTAGTGGAGGGTACCCACGGGTCAAGAGACACGCTGCAGTACAACTCTCGACAAAGAGGGATCACGGGTGGATGTCCTCTGGGTGGCGGCCATGGCCTTCAAGCTTCTGCGGCGGACACAAGAATCCTATCGTCATTCGCTAGAGTTATCCTGAGCGTTTCGCATACCGCAGACGACACCAGTCTCATGAGATATCTTTCGTTCTCTCCAGCTTGAAATAGGAAAGAGAAAGAGGAGGAAACAAATGTCGTTCAAAGAAAGAAGTGCAAGACGTAACTCTGTGGCATTATGCGGGGCGAAGCTAAGTTGTAGGGCAATGGTCCCTCGGGACAGCTTGATGGCGCTAACCACCACCAGAGGACGGCACCCGCAACGGTACCCTGGTCTGGCCCAGCGGAGGGTAAGGCACTATATACGCTACTAGCCATGGGAGGGCGGGGCACTAGCTATAACACCGGTCAATGTGAGGGAGGGGCACAAGCTACGGTACTGACCATGGGAGGACGGGGCGCTAGCTACAGTACTGACCAGGGGAGGGTGAGGATTAACAGTCAAGTGTACGAGTGGAAGAAAATATCCCCTGGAGTGCTACAGAGTTCAGACCTGGCCCTTCTTTATATTTATGACACTGTAAATAAGTTATGTTACATTGTCATTTCTTACACAATAGACTCGCCTCATGTCATCAATGGCCGTAAGGCACCTCATATCCCCTAGAGCGAATCCTGCTTCTTCCTTCCTTTGGCGTTCAAAGTACTAAGTTTACCTTTATGTTTACTGACGTTTGTAAGATGAGTGATGCATATAATGAAAAACTATACCAGTTGTGAGACTGCCGTGTGCGAGCAGACAAAGCTGAATAGAAAAGTAAAGGCACAACAAGACTGGACGTCCGCAGCAACAAGCTAACACAGACACACTGGTAGATCGGGCTGACACGGGTGGCAAGTTAATTCTAGTATCAGTAATTGAAAATATTTACGCATCCGCAGTGAAAAAAAATAAAATAAACTACTCTATAGAGATAATCAACCCGTACCTGGAAAAAGATCGGTATGATAATCAATGATGACCTAAAACCAGGTTAATAGCGCAAAGAAGCAGTAGATAAGGTGTACAAAATCTTAGGCCTCCCGGGTGGGGTAATGGTACTCAAGTTTAAGAAACTAATCATAAGTGTACAGTTCACTGGTGCGTCTCCACATTGAGTATTGTGTTAAGTTTTGGTCACCAAGAAAAACGGAGGCAAGTTATCAAGATGATTCCTGCACTGAGAAATAAATCCCATATGAGCCGTCTGATTAGATTAGAAAAGAGGTTACGAGGAACTCTGACAGAGGAGTTCAAAATTATTAAAGACTTCGACAGTGTTGATGAAAGCAGCTGTGTCGCTATAAATAGTCTATCTCCAGCTGTGGCAACGGATGTTAACCCGTAGGGTAACATTTTCCCTTCCAGTGAGGTGATGAACATGTTCTTCGACAAGAATATTAAAAGTATGGAAGCATCACTAACGAGACTGCCTGGAAACAACAACAGAGATACGTTGAAGAACAGACTAGACAAATGCTTCTCTTCAAGTTGACGTGACGTCCAACATTATTTGCGTCAGTGTAGCTGAGAAACGTTTACAGAATTTCATATCGATTCGTTTTTCTTTTTTCTTCACACTGAGGTCGTCTGTGTTCCTGATATTCTGTTGTCACACACAGCCTTAAGAGGACCCATTGGCCTGTTAACGTCCGCAGTCGCTTGCATGTTACATCAAGCAGCAGCAGTGGCGACCTTCACCTCCGATCGAAGAGCGCTTTCAGTCGGTTTTGTTTATCGTCCTTGAGGAGGAGACGCTTGGTGGGCTGGAGGTTGGGGGGGAGGAGTGGAGGCGGTGATGGAAATGGGGGGGGGGGAGGGTGAGTGGGAGGAAGAGTACTGTGTTTGTGGGGAAGAAGGTGGTAATGGTGATGGTCTTGGTGGTAGTAGTAATGGAGTGGAGATAATTGTGGTGGTGGTAGAGGAGACAGTGGTGGTGGTGGTAGTGGAGGTACTGGTGGTGGTGGCAGTGGAGATAGTGGTGGTGGTGGTAGTGAAGATACTGGTGTTGGTGATGGTAGTGGAGTTACTGGTGGTGGTGGTAATGGAGATACAACATATGGAACAGAATATGTAGAAAAACTTTCCGTTGAGGAAAAACACAGAAGAACAGTATCACACGAGGTAGGAAGGAATACAGAAAACCCATCACTAAATACACTAAGTAGTTCAAGCTAGACCGTTTACTGTCCGGATGCGGAGCTGAGGCCTTCGTAACGCGGGACCGTGTTCCTTCTGTACGGGGATGGAGGACTCGGTAGCTTGTGGCGGGTCAATGACGCGTCCCGTCCGTCTACGTCCTTTGGCGGGCCATCAAAGAGCTGTGTGGTGGTGGTCATGCTTGCCTGGATGTTGATGAGAGGTGCTTTTTCTCTCATGTGAACTGCTTCTAATATCTGTAGCCTCCTCCGATCACTGTAACTAGAAATGATTTTGGTATTATTTCCTATAATCTCCCTCGTTAGTTTCGTTTCATGCTTCTATTCATGATGTATGATTCCACCTTCTTGTAA
>JAYMFT010216596.1:0-11421 GCA_038088735.1 Panulirus argus
TATTATATATGTGTGTGTGTGTAGCATTAATGAGATGGCCTTGATTAGGGCCTTAGTTGCACATGCCAACTCAGCTTGAAAAAATATCTTTTCAACTATTAGTTGAGGGTTGGATGTTTATATCGGTTATGTTGATATTTTGCAAATGGTGCACCTAATTTTGCATTAAATAACCTAATCTTTCCTGATATATGTCACCTATTTAATATGATTAAATGAAAGACAGCTGATGCTCTAAATTGTGAAGTGCATCTTTTGTCAAAATCCATGGACATGAATTCTAATAAAAGGGATTCTTATAGCATCAGAAAAGGAATTTGTCAAAACCTTGGATTTGGGATTTTTGCAAGGCCCTTCACAATTGCTGGTCCTGCATATGATTGGCAACATGCATCCACCTGGCATTTTCATTTGATTCTTTAAAGCTTTATTTGGTTTGTTAATTAATTTACAAACCAATTTAAGTTCTATAGAATTTCAAAAAATGCCATCTTCTCTAACCTACAACTTCATTCCATAACTTCTGACTAAACCCTCACATCTCAAGTCAGTAACTATTTGCACTACGCCCTCATCTCCACTACATCTCTACAGATTTGGCCAGATCAAAGAGCATTTTCACTATACCCTTGACATGAAAGTACTAGTCTCTGATCTGTGCTATATTTACTAACCTCTCACATTATTACATCTTATGTCTCGTCATTAACAACCCACACTACATTCTCATCTTCGCTACATCCCTATTGATGGGGTTAAATGCTGTCTTAATTACCTGCTCAACACCATTGGCCTTTGAGTTGGCCCTCATGGGCCATGTCAAAGAGCATCTTCACTATGCCCTTGACACGACATTACTGGCCTTTGATCTTCCCACAAGTGTCATATCAAAGGCCATCTTCACCTTTTTTTTTTTTTATTTTTTTTTTTTTAACACTAAACCCTTGACACCACTGATGTTTGACCTGACCCTGTTTGGCAAGTCACAGGCCATTACACTATGCCCTCATCTTCATTACTTCCCTGAACACTATTGTCTTTGGCCTGACCCCATCTTTATTGCATTCTTAACACCACTGGCCTTTGACATGGCACATATTGGTCAGGTCAAAGGCAATGTTCATCATTTATTTTTCAATAATGAATAGTTAACATAGCAATTCCAGAGTTAATTGATCTTGAGCCATTCCTTATTCAACATAGACTGTATGGAGTACATCCTCTCCAGGTGTTGTATTGTATTTAGTGAGGTCTGACACAAACTTCTGTGCCAAAACAGGGGATAAAGATGGCACCAAGCAATTCTCAACTATGAATACACCCATTCCCAGGTTAACAGAGTAGATCTATTCCATAAAATTAAGCTCAGTGTGTCCATCTATCAATTATATGATTGGAAACGCTTTCTTAATGGAAAAAAATTTAGCCCAAATAAATTATAAAATCAAACTTATGAATGAAGAAAACTACAGTAAACCCTCAATTTAATGGACTAAAAGGGGGAAGGGGTTTCCATTAATGCCGAAAGTCTGTTAAATCGAATGTAACCTATGGGCCATTTTTAATCCACAATACAATATTCAGTAATACAATATACAGTTCACACGCTTTCTTTTAACTCCTTTATCACTTGATGCCATTTTGAAATGTAAGGCTTGCAAAATTATTTAATAAATAAAATCGCAATTCTCTGTATACAACTTGATTGCTTGATAGCTTGAGGCAGACTGAGACCGAACAAAGCGAGTCTACCCCACCCTACCAAAATCAAGTGCGATATGAAAGGCACATGCTACGGCATTAGTGATTTTTATTTTTTCTAATTCTTTAAATTATTATCAATTGATATATTATTATTTGGCTGGTCCATTAAATCCGAAATTCATTATATCAGGGTCCGTTAAATCGAGGGTTTACTATATTTTTAAACTCATACATGATAGAAATCGATAATTGACAGAATATGAGTGCACCAAAGATAATGCAAATTCTTTTTTTTTTTTTTTTCTTTTCTTTCAACATGTAAGGTGATAAGGTGCATGTAATTACCTCTTTGTACTTAATAGGGAGGGAGTTTTACATTCATGGGGCCCCATTTCTTGGATATCCTCATTTATCATACAACTTAGATTTATGTATTCTGTCTAAATTCATTAAAAATGTCCTCAGTCATCTTAATCCATTGATCCACCACTCTTATTCTACAAAAGCATATATTTACATATTTTCAAACAAGTGTCATGGTTATTATCATGTTAAGTCCTCTAGTTGCTCTATCCATACATCTCTTGAGGAACTGTTCACCCTCTACATCATTGATGAATTTTAAAAACTTTAAAAGTTGCTATTAGGTCACATATCTCCATACAAATAGGTAATTCCACACCTTAAGAAGCACAAATAGCCAATAGAGAAGGTCCAGAGGAGGGCTACAAAATCAGTACCAGAATTAAGAGAACCAAGTTACAAGGAAAGGCATTAGATTTGCCTACCTTGAAGGAGAGAAGAGTGAGGGGTAACCTAATGGCAATCTTTAATTTTTTGATGAGATCAGCAATGTACTCTGTGAACAATTCTTTGAGATGTTAAGATTAGAGCAGTCAGAGAATATAGCATGCAGTTGAACAAGAAATTTATTAAAGAATATGTAAAGAAGTATACATAGTACAAGGATGGGCATCCTGTATACTACAGGGACAGGGAAGAGGCTGAAGTTAGTATGGAGGAACTAGTTATATCAGAACAGGAGCTTGCTCTGGAGAATCAGAGTCTATTCTATGTGCTCTCAACCAAGGTGCAGGTAGAATTTCAAGACCATTCCTTGTCCAAATAATGGTAGATTGCATTGTACATTGATCCAGAATCACCCCAGAAAGTCTTAAAGCCAGAGATCGACATGCCACCAGGTTCTCCCATGAGACGTTTACAGTGCACAAAAGTAAAAGGGGATTATGATTAGTTCATTTTGATTGTACTGTTTGTCTTTATTGTAAACTTATGTTCCATAGCATCTGGCTAGCAAGAGTATTATGTTTACCTTTTTCCTCACTAATGCTTATTTTTGTAAGGGGAAAAGGGTCAAAGATACATTTTGTTAAATTGTACCCTGCAGTTTTCATATAGGTTAGTAATGTTTACAATTAATGTACATTAACTGATATGTCTCAAACACTGTCGTTCAATTTCTTGTAAGTTCACATTTTGTTTATAAAAGAGAGAAGTGTTAGACATATGTACAGATTGCTTTTGTATTTTTTTTTTTAATAATTGAGTACCTTTATGTACATTACTAGCGACTTCTGTATAAGTTGAGTCCCACCCGTTTGCTGTATTTGCCGCTAAGCAAAATACACTTCATTGACCTGCTTGGTGGCATATTATTAAAGATTGTGCAGCTAAAACATACTCCTCATGTATAATAAATGCATGATGATAGATGTAAATTTTCTTAAACCAACAATTTACGCTACATGAATGTATGGAAAAGTTTTAGATAAAGGTATGTGATTAAGATAGAAATTTGAATGTACAGTTCATGTTGTTAAGTCTTGTTAAGTTGTATGGATACCCAACTGTGACAAGTGAAAATGGTTTTTCTATATTATCACCAGAAAGTATACAATGGCCTGCCTTAAAAGTGTGGAGATAAGACCCTTGTGATATGCACATTCCAGGCTGGGGATCCTGATACTATGTACAATGCTGTGAATGTTTATATATCTCCTCTTGTTTAGGTTATGTTGTTATATTACTGTTTATATGTGTAAGCTAATTAACATGTAACTTAGGTATGAAAAGTAACTAACTTTGCATTTTCCTGGTAATGTATGAGCACTCTATATTGAAAGAGATTTTGCCTGAGGAAGGGCTAGTGCTTGGTGCAAACTGCATATGTTGGCTTCTACAGTCAGACAGTCTCTGTAACTGTGAATATTGGTTGATCTGCATTTCCTTAAGCCATCTTTCTAGTTTTCTTTTGAAAATTAGTACTTCACTCAGCTTGCTTTCTCCTGAAACGTTCTGATTACAATAATACGATATAGATCGTAAGTTTATGTTGTAGGTACATTCTTATCCTGGATATGATATGCAGTGTCATGATTGACTGTAGTTGAAATACAAGTGGATGCAGCTCTGTCAAGTGGTGCATATGCTGGTCGACACACACACACACACACACACACACACACACACACACCTGAAGTCTAGACGAGTAGGGTCGATAACTGGGATGTCAATATATTACAATTCAGGCATAGAGAACACAAAATTGTTGGATTTGCTGAAGGAAGTTTACTGTATACCTTTCATAATTACAAGAACTTTCTTTAGAGAAAATAAGTTGAAAGAATCATTATTTTACCTTAGTAAAACATTTTTTGCTGCCTTTAAGTGAATTAGAAAATATACAAAGTACTTGTATAATCACAAACACTAGATTAAGATATATATATTTACAGATGAAAATGGCTGAATTTAGGACACCAGTAAAAGTAAGGACCACCTCAAGTGTGCAGAATGAGAAGGACACAGGTCTTCATAAAATCATGATTCCCCCATCCCCTTGCATGAAACAACTAGGATATGGTACAGGTGAGATGATACCCTTTCTCTTTTTAGTGTAATGATAAATGTTTATTTTCCTTTTGCTCCTTTATTTGAGGATTAGTTAGCTTTAGTATTTGTTTATCTTTGTACTTAACATGTAGATATATTGACTTATTCTTTGATGGAAAATTTATTGTAATTCTCAAGATTTCCATTTTTTTTCTAATTCAAAGAAAAAAAAATCCTTTGCAAAATAAGGTAGTTGTTAGTATGTTTCTTTATCCTTTCTCATTAAGATTAATTAACCTAGCTCAGTATAACTTAATCTGATTGATTTATTTTTTATTTAAAGAATAAGGTACTTTTTTTTCTTCATCTGAATAAAGAGTATTAAGCAACATAATGCTTGTAGCAGCTTCTTTATGTTATAGGTGGACATATTTCTCCTTATAAAGTAATGGAAGGAAAGTAGTTAATTAACTTATACCATACAAAAAAAATGTTATGGTTATCAAGGCTCTTAAAAGTTATTTAGGACTATAAAAAAGAAATTTATTTTTTTCCATGAAGAATTAGTAGCTGAGTTGGTTTATATTAGATTAGGTTGACTTCATGATATCTTCTGTAAAATTATTTAACATAATCTGATTTGACACAACTTTACTATTGAAATAACTAAACCTCCAGAATTCATCTATTAATCTATCTATATATCTGTCTATATATATATATATATATATATAAATAAATAAATGTATATATATATATTATCACTGGGGATAGGGAAGAAAGAATACTTCCCACGTTTTCCCTACGTGTCGTAAAAGGCAACTAAAAGGGGAGGGAGCAGGGGGCTGGAAATCCTCCCCTCCAGTTTCTGCTTTTCCAAAAAAGGAACAGTTAAGGGGCTAAGTGAGGATTTTCCCTCTAAAGCTTAGTCCTCTGTTCTTAATGCTACCTCACTAACGGAAAAGGCGAATATGAATGAAAAAAAAAATGTATGTGTATGTATATATGTGTGTGTGTATGATTGGATGGCTCTTTCTTTGTCTGTTTCCTTGCGCTACCTCGCTGATGTAGATAAATGATATATATATTATTTTTAGATGACTTAAGATATGGTTATGTTAGTGAATTATCTGAGATTTTGATTTACTGAAAAAGAATATATTAAACTTTTATGTATAAACATTCTTTTGTCATATGTGTACATTGAGTATGAAATGTTGAATGAAATTTTTAAATTTTGTTATTCATGTATTGGTTATTTACAGCTGTCTAGTATTCATCTAAATTTGGAATTGCTATTATCTACAAAATTCCCATATGAAAAAGTTTGTAAAGAATTTTAAAAGAACATGGCTGACAGGTAGGGAAGGATCATGCCAATGAATTTGCCCATATTTCAGAGCCACTATATTAACTATTTTTCAGGTACTGAATATGGAAGATGATATGAACTGGTACAGGGCAGAATTAGATGGCAGAGAAGGACTCATTCCCAGCAATTATATTGGAATGAAGAGTCATGAGTAAGTTTTTAATGTCTTTGATTGTTAACTATGTATTATGTTTGTTAAAAGTATACTGAACCCACTGCATGTACTGCCCTGCTGGATAGTGTAAGATTGTATTGGATATAAGTATAGACATTTTATGTTATGTCAATTTAGATAGTGTAATTTAATGTTATGTTTCTTATTACAAAGCATTTTATATTTGTAACGACAGGTGGTATTATGGGAGAATAACACGAGCAGATGCTGAGAAGCTTTTAATTAATAAGCATGAAGGAGCATTTCTTATTAGGGTCAGCGAAAGTTCTCCAGGAGACTTTTCACTATCAGTCAAGTAAGTTTCTTGCTTTTGTTTTGGGCTATCTAGAGTTTAGTGAAGGTATCATAGGTGTTCCCCAGTGTGGCTTTTGGCAACTTATGGAAATTATGGTCTCCTGTATCTTCATATTTTTGCTTCTCATTGCGTTCTGAGTAGACTTGCATCAGTTGATGGTTTATGGCTACACAATATTCCCAAGTTTCTTCAATTATTTTGTTAATTCTTATGATGAGTGTGTACTTTATCTCATTCTCTCGTGTCCCTGTTCATACAAAAAGATTAAAGTCATGTTGTGATGTCATGAACGGTAATTTATTAAGTTAAAATGCAAATAGTGTGAGTATAGATTGCAAGAACCCTTATTATAAAGCAGTTGAGACCATATTAACCATCTGTAACTTGCTGGTAAGATGACATCTTGAATATGTGGTAAAATTCTAGTCTGTGTGTCATCAGAAAGACCAGTGTCTGGAGAGACTCCAGTAAAGAACAAGATTGATTTTACCACTAAAAAACAAGCCATATGTGGATATATTAAAGAAGTTAAAACATTTCATATTTAAGAAATCAAGGCTCACTGATGACAATATGATTTTTGAATATACTCAAAAGTGTTGATAGCATCAATGTAGATAACTGAAGTGACAGGGATCCAGTGCGAAAAACAATGGTTAAAAGCTCAGAAGGAAGTATTTCTATACAACACAGTAATTGAAAATGGAAATAATCTGATTGTTCGCATCATCAGTGGCAAAACAGTAGACTTATTTAGGAAGAAACTAGATGATAATTTCCAATCTGATAGTCATCATGACCTAGATAGAAATGAATAGAGATCCTGAGTTCCTTCAGTAGGTAACTTCTTTACTGGCCAGTGGTTCGTGTGTTACCTTTTTGCTCAGTATATCTATGTATGATTTTTTATCTCATTTAGATCCATATTAATTATTTAGTTTGCAGTCCTCATTCCTTCTGTATTTATTAGTCTTTCATTCACAGTATTTCAGCCATCATTATAAGTTTCAGTTTTCCATTATGTTTGGATTGCATTATGTTGCCCTCTGATCTCTGAGTAATTTTATGGTAATCTTTGTGGTTTTATAGTAACTAATCTTTTTTCTTTTTTATAATCTTACTTTAACCTACCTTTTGATTTTCCCAGCCATTCAGGCATAAAGTGTACATTCTTGTCATATCCAGTTTGATATTATTGTTCTTGCAAATTGCCTTGCATTGTAAACCTAAGCTAACCTTTTATGAATCCATCCCATCTGGTCTTGCCTAAACCATTCCCAAACTTTGTCTTGAAACTTAGCCAATCTTACTCTGTGTGGCACTGGACTCTTTATTCCTGCCAATAAGGCCTCTCCATCATTTCAGTTGTTCGATGGAAGATAAACCTCACTCATCTCCAGGGTAAGTATGATCATGTAATGGCATGTTTATGTCAAGCCTGTGAGAGGTTTGGCTGTCCTTAAACCATTTTGAATTACTTAGAATGAAACAGGTGACTTCATCACCTTCTAGGGCACTATTATATTTTGATATAGTTACACCTTAATATCCCCAGCCTTAGACTATCATCTGAAACTGATCTACATTCTAGGATAGTCAGAACTCAAATTAGGTTATCCAAAAATGAAGATGTCAGGTGGTAATGATACTTCTTTCTACATAAGGAATACCAAACCTTAGTTTGGTTAGCACTGCAATTTGTCAACCATATTATTATTAAGTACTCAGTACATTTAGGGTTAAACTCTTCTCAGGAACTTTGTAAATTAGAGAAACTACCTTCATCAAGTTGCCTATATATACTTGCATAAGTAAGAAGGAGACAAAGAACACAATTTCTTGTGATCTATAAAGGGAGGAAGAGTTTTTGTGTCTTTGGTTACCTTTTCATTATTAAATATTCATGCAATTCTGAAAGGGAGTACTGAACTCCTAGGATCCCATCTTATAGACTTTCTTTGGTATCGTACAGTTGATTAGTTTTACTTTCTTATGTTCTCTGCATTTACTTTTATGTCACACAGTTTGTACTGTATATTTTTTACCCTCACTACAGAATTACTTTATTATTTTTATAACTTATTTCTTAGTTTCTCTTTCAGTACAGAATTACTTTATTACTTTTGCAACTCATTTCTTAGTGTCTGGCTGTGTACACTCATTACATCATCTCTACTAGTTTTGAAAAACTAACTTATCACTATCATCAAATTTAGAAACTTGAAGATTGTAATGGTTTCTCCCCTTCTTTGTCTTTCTTACTGCATGGGCAGATTTATGGCTGTTATCCTCCCAGTATGGCGGTTTATTTTACTGTATCCCTTGTTGATCAAAAGTGATGGTGAAAAAGGTAGCTGGTGGAACAGTAGGATTAGGGATATGGAGAATGAGTGATGGGGAGAGGAAGACTTTACATAGGGGAAAATGAGAAAATCTATAGGGGAGGTAGTGTGTGACATGAAGATTGGATGTGAAACTACTGTTCATTGTATAATTAAAGTGTGAATGCAAGTATGGAAATCTGAGTATTTGACTCACAACTGAACACATAGGTTGTAAAGGTAAAGGGAATAAATGTAATTTTTGAATTACAGCGGAAGGATTTTTCTGAGCATGATTGGCGAGACGCATGGTAAGATTGTGAGTGAACATGTTTTAGGAGTATTGATTATGTTTGAAGAACAGTTTGGATTTAGGAATGATAGGGGATATGTAAAGCAAAGTTTTGCACTTGGGTAGTCACTAGAAAAGTTTTAGATGAAAAGAAGAAAGTGACTACAGCATACATGGCTTTAAGAAATGTATATAGTAAAATGAACAGGAAAGCTTCCTGGGAGGCTTATACAGTGTGGTATGTGTAGAAGACTTCTGAACACTTTTAAGCAGGGTTGGCTGGTTTTTAAATTTTTTTTAGTTAGATTTTTTTTATTTTTCTTCAGAACAGTAAAACCATATTTGCTCTGTTTTTCACTAAAGTCTTTTATAGTAGTTGACCCATTAGTTTTCATTTATACTAAGTTTAAACATATGAATACCATTGTAAACATAAGTGTGGTTATGATTTAAGCTTCAGACTGATTCATAGGTATGAATTTGATCTGAGGGTTCCCATTCTTTAGTTATCAAGAGTATGTAGAATTAAAATGATCAGTGATATTCAGCTTTCAGCCTTTTATATTTACTATTCTGGGATGATGTTTATTTATTAACAAAAAATAGTGTATGCTTTAGTTTTATTCTTTTTATATTTGAACTGAAATGTTACTTAAGTTTTGTATTCTGGATGATATAGGATATATATTTTAGAGGATAAATGGTACAGATGCAGTTAAATAGCTTAATTTATTGTATTAACTGATTTTTTTTGCAATTGAAATATAGTAGTATGCTAAATATTCATGACTTCTTCCCTCAGTTACTGTGCATAAGTATCATATGTATAAGCTGTTATTTCTTACTGGCATAGTTTTTTTATTCTTAAATCATTGTTCATTACTAAGGAATCTCCATATTAATAATGTTATATTTATTGACTCCTCTATGATTAGTTCAACAAATTCATTCTTCAAATTTTGCTTAAGATTCATCATTAAATGTTGATATCAACAATAACTACAATGTTTGAATGAAATTTTAATTTGATTTATCATTGAAATTTTTGGTGTCCGGACAGATATCTGATCATTCATTATGATTAAAACATAATTTTCTTATGGTCAAGGCTCCAATCACACACAAACATCCACATTGAGATTAGGCCTTCATTGGAATATGAAAGGATTAAAGAATGGAAGGAATAAGAAGAGAAGAGGAAAATTATTTTAAGTGTTAGAGAAAGCAGAAAAGTCTGCATTTTAAAAAGGGGCAGGTCATGGGTGCTAGCATGATTGGGTAGACATTTCCAAGGCTTTGCAGTGTAGGGAAAGAAACATCATAATGTCCCTTCCTTGAGTTGCCAGTGGCCACACACTAATCAAGAGGCACAATAGGTTTCTGGGTATCACATGATCCAGCTAAATGTGTGGGTATGCAAGCAGCCAGCTCTTGAGATCAGAAACCTAATTAACACTGCAGCATAGGGCCAGAGCTTCAAGTTTCAAGTTTAGACTGGGTGAGTCATATAATACCAGTTGCTTGGGACATAATTTTAGTAGTATGCAGAATCAGAACCTCCCAGATGTGAGAACAGTAGTTTACAGAAGGATGGATCATCACTTTGTATGATAAGTGCAGCTGCTGAGAAGAAAAGAATTATCATCTAAATAGGAACTCTGTTTTCTTAACCCTTTTAGTGCTATAGTTCTAAGTCAAAGCAATGGAAGTAGGGTGCTGTTGTCCTCAGTCTAGCAGTGTGCTTGACTGCCACTTGTCCTCAGTCTAGCAGTGTGCTTGACTGCCACAAGTTGAATTCTATGGGTATTTTATACTGTATGAGCTGCTCATAGGTGGCAACCCAAACAAGGGTAAAGTCACAGGAGGTGCCTACAGGCCTCGTTACCCACGTGTTATTATGGTGGAGGGTGGTGCATCAACTCCATGGAGCATGTCACTTCCCCAGCAGGCCCACCATCCACTGTAACATCATAGAGTATGTATGCCATCCCAAATAAGGTAAGTGTTAGATAAATTATCAGATTAGGAGAAAAATTTGACTCATTGTAATATATCTGATAAGGAGAGTGATTTTTAAGTGCATGACATGAGTGATGAAACTGAGTAGTGCTGGAACAATACAGGACAAAACACATTGCCATCTGTGATCACTCCAAGCCAGTTACAACAGTCACATATGATTTTGTAATCAGAATGCAATGGTACAGTGTGAATAGTGAAGTAAAGTAGAGTATGAATTGAGATGAACAAATAACTGATAAACTGTAAACATTTAACTCATGTGTAGGCTGAGGCAGTGGTAGAAACTAAATGAAAGTTTTTGTAAGTACATTTGTGGTTTCAGTGCATTACACATGACAGCTAGAGACTGAGTGTGAGCGAATGTGGCCATTTCATCTGTCTCCTGGC
>JAYMFT010216607.1:0-25278 GCA_038088735.1 Panulirus argus
GTGCATTACACATGACAGCTAGAGACTGAGTGTGAGCGAATGTGGCCATTTTATCTGTCTCCTGGCGCTACCTCGCCAGCGCGGGGGGTGGCGGTGCTATTTCCTTACATCTTGACTTACAAATGTAGACTCCAATGCATTGAGGATCCTTGCCATTTGCTTCTACTCCCCAGCTTCCTTGTCTTCTTTGTCAAGAAGATGGTGCTCCACTAGTCCAAGGATTATCACAGACTTATCATTTGTACTGTGGCCCAGTTTTCCATCATCTCCTAAAATCGTGCAGTGTCCACTTGTCTAAAGTCCGCTTTCTCATCTTGAACTGCCTGTACCTTTTTAAATCTCCCATCCACAATACCACAAACTTCAAATAGCATCCTGTCTCTGACTTTATATATAGCCTCTTTGTCAATCTTATCCAGTACTCCAGTCTGCTTATCTACTTCAGAATCTTCAGTATCCTTACACCCTGGTTCCTCTTTCATCTTTTCAACTAGGCAGTTCTCTTCATCTAGCATCCAACTCTGAATGTACATATAGCATCTCTGGTAATTCTCTCCAGCAGTCCATTCTACCGTTCTGTTTCAGAACCTCTAGTATCCCAGTGACCTGGTTCCCCTTTTCTCTTTTCAGCTATGTGATTGTCTCCTGTCCTTCATTCACTCTTTATGTGGTCATCTACTTAATCATTCCTAAGCTCTAGTTCCTTGGTTTTGAAGTTTTCTTCAGTCTCAGGATCAGCTCTGAGCTTTTGCCTGTCATTCCTTCCTTTGTCTAAATCATGCTTCCCTATGGTAACAGCATCTTACAGTACTCTAATTATGTTGCCAAGTTCCCTGACAGTGCTCTCTGGCACTTTATTCCTGCAAGAGTCTTTGTGTTCTATTTTCTCATTTGTATTGTATGTGGAGGAGTTTTACGCTCATGGGGCTCCATCTTTTAAACATTCTCTACTATTATACATGTATGCTGTCTGCATTAACTACATTCTCTATCATTCTATTCCATTCATCTATCATTTTTATATTAAAAAAGTACTTCTTTACATATTTTTCAACAAGTTTCTTAATCAATTTCACATTAAATCCTCTGTATGCTTAATCCCTACATCTCTCAGAGAACTGTTCACTGTCCACATCACTGATCTGTTTTAAAAACTTAAAGGTTGAGATCAGGTCACCCCTCACTCTTCTCTTTTCCTAGGTTGGAAATATTAAAGCCTTTAGCCTTTCCCTGTAACCCAGCTCTCTTAATTTTGGTTACATCTTCATTGCTCTATCAGCTCTATGTCCTTCTCAAGAAGCATATTCTAGTTTTGGCCTTATGTACAACAAGAACAGCTTGTGTAATATTTCCTTATCCATATACTTGCCATATATTTGCCAAAAGACAGTCAAGACTCCTTTACAATTTACCTAATATGGGACTCTGGTGATAGGTAAGGAATGATGCTGACTCTCAAGTCCCTCTCACACACAGAATCCCCCACCCACCAAACACCCCATACATTTGTGTTAAGTACAGTTTCCTGTAATAGATGTCTTTCAACACATTTTCTGTGTTTTGTGCAGTATTTTTGTTAGAGCAAAATGAACTCATTAATCTTTTCAATAATTCCTGATACCAAAGATATGTTTTACATGTATTTCACCTCTACAAATTGGTGAGAAAACTTTCTTAAACTTTCTTCTGTACCAGGACTGAAAAAAGGAGACTTTGGAATGTGCTAGGAACACATTTCTATTTTTCCCAACCGTTACTGAATCCACTTAACAAAGATTCACAGTACACACATTTTTCAAGGAATGTATTCCGCATGAAAGGTGCAGGAAAGGTGTGTGCAAAATCAAAGGTGATTTTCCACATGATTAAGGGAAAACAAGAATACAACAAGAGAACCATGCATGGTAAGACAAAAAAAATGATTCTGGTAGCATAAATATGTAGATGGAGCGGACAAGTAATAAGTTTTAAATTTCTATGAATACATATTATGGTACTAAAATATTCAAACTAAGAAAATCTCTTCATCTGTCATTATCATAGCTGTTCCAAATCTCATGTGGTGGATCAGGTACAAGTCACTCATAAATATCTTCAACCCATGTCCACTGGGTTAAAGTGAAACATGAATTTCCACACTTATAAAGAAAATAATGATAAAATAAACAAAATAAAATACAGGTTTTGAAGGTTGAAAACCCTTTTCTCCCATGGTGACATCCTGTGAGTCATGAGATATATATCCCGAGAATGTACAGATTAGGTTTATTCTAACCCTCATATTTCAGCACAGAAGCCTCTGCTTCACTTAACTTTTCTGAACAACCTCTCAGTCTCTGAAGCTGCTTCCTCAGTAATCAGAACTGCCTTTAACCAATCAGCAAATTCCACTAGGATAATGTCAATGAACCACTACTCCCACCTCCTCAGAGCTGACAATATACAGATTGCAGCAAAAACTCATCACAGTCACAAGCAGTACAGGAAAAAGGCTTTCAGAAAAAAAGTTGGGGATAGTAGGGCACAATAATACAAGTAGGAAAACTGCTCCTGGGACACCATCTCACAAGATTTTTTCTCCCTCTCCTTTGCAGTCTGCCCTGCAAGCCAAGAGAACATTATCTATAAGAAAGAGAAAAGTGTAAACACACTCTTGGTGGAGGAATCCCCAGAACAAAAGAGGGAAGATCCAATGTGTCTAAACTAAGGTACTGTCTGATGAAGGTTGCAAACGAATGCTTAAAGCCCCTTTTCTTGATTTCCTCCAACAAAAGGTTCTTGAGGAAGAGTAAAGTAGAGGCCACCTTCCTTACATACTGTACCTTAATGTAAACTCCAAGATGAGCAAACAAAATGAGGTTCCTGATGCACACAAAGATGGTCCTTGCTTAGAGAGGTCTCAGTGTCCCAAGGAACACAAACTGATTATTCCCTTGGTTATCTCTGCTGAAGTTCAAAAAGTACTCCATGGGATCTGACTTGGCATAAGGCATGATGCTCTCTTGGAGTTTTCAAAGTGTGGATGATGAAAAGCCTATTCCTGAATTTAATGCTTTCATTCTTTATCAAAAATCTGTGGTTTGTATTTATCTTGACCTATAAGAGCTCATCTTCAAACAAGAACACAAGGATATAAGGAAAAAAATGTTCAACAGAAGGCACTGTGGAATTAAACTACTAAAAAACCCATCATATGGTAAAAGGTCTAAGACTTCTGAAAGTTCCCACTTTGACTGTGGGAGTGCAGCAAGTGCTTTCTAAACAAAATGAAATATTTAATACCAAACCAAGAAAAGGGGGTTCTTCAAGGATACTACTGTAAGAGGCATTAGCATTACTAGCCTATTATTGTTCTGGTCACGATACAGGCTTGAAAAGAATACTAAATATAAGGCTTCTGACATTCCTGAGACATAAAGCACTTCAAGAAGAACTGAAATGATTAGCAGACCAATTAATTTTGTTTTGAGTAAAACGGCAAATGTCATGTAGAATGAAATCTATTACAGGTTCTCCAAGTCTCTGCTAATAGAAGTGTTTAAGGAAATCCATACATATAAATTCCAGTGTCCAGGACTTTGAAGTCAAGGCTGGGCAAAAAGGATGAGATGGGTTAGAAAGACTCAGTGAATCACCTGAGGTCACTAGCAAAGTTGAAGGAGTCTCTAGCACCACAACTTTTTGTTCGACTTGGGGTTACAAGCATTACTAAAACCCTAAAACCAATCTGAGAAGATGTAATGGAGAAAGAGATCACTCTGGTACCAATAATTCTAAACCAAGGACAGAGCATCTGCTGCAACTGCCCTTACATCTAAAAACAAAAAAACATGAGTCAGAAGTAATGCACTGGTTGTGGTAACAAAGAGATCCACCTGAGGCACCACTCCTAATTAGAGGATTTGATTGAAGTCCTCCTTTCCTATCAACATCTCTTTTGAAAATGTACTTGTTCTGAGAGGGGCCATCTGCCCAGAGATATGAGGCCTGCAGGAAAAGGCCTTTAGACATGGTGGGCCTAGAATTTCTCCCACTAACTCTATGAGAGGCATGGATCTGTAAGAGCCTCCATTCATCAAGCTTTGCCCAACCACAAGAAAATGAGTTCTACACTGATGTTAATAAAAATGGCAGTGGATTGTGCTATATGGATGATAAATAGAACGTATGCACCTGGCCAAGAGAAGATTATGAGGAGCAAGTGTTTTGGGAGCAGATGAGTAAGAGTGTTAGCAGTTTTGTTGCAAGAGACCACATATTAGTGATGGGTGACTTAATGCAAAGGTGAATAATGTGGCAGCTGAGGGTATTAGTGGGGGCATGTCAGCTTCTCAACCCACTGGCAGATGCTGACTGGCTGAGCTGTTTCCAAGACCGTAAAGGCATTTGAAAAGGGTGAGTGAAGCCACAACTTCCACACCAAAATATGTGGGTTAGAATAAACATCACCTGTATATTCCAAAGAATCCCAAGCCTTACAGGGCAAACCACAAAAGGAAAGAAATGTCAGTGTCTTTCAAATTACACAAACTGCATATTGGGCCTGGGGTACTCTCTTTTTTCATGTGATAAACATCTACATTCTGCTCATGAAAAGTTTGATCCAATAACTTGCTATTATGGGCTTACCATTAACTCCAGGCCTCATGACTGCAGGTTTGGCAATGGATTCCTCCTCTACATGATGAACTCCTCCTCCTGTCTCTCCATGTTGTAGAATGCTTGCTCTGCAACAGCAAAAAAATTCTTTAACTTCGATTCTTTGCATTCTGAACACCACTTTTTAGTCACAGATATTTAGAGCTTGTAGCATATCACATTCATGAAATTACAAAAAACTGAGTTAGAACATACTGTTAGGACTAACAGTGAACCTCTATCCCTTGTAGCCAGTTAAGATTTTTTGCAAGGCATCTTACTGTTATGACGAATATGAGACAGGAAAAGACTGTTAAAATCTTCAGGTTATCCACTATTATGCAGATTGTTCAAAAAGACAATAACCTCCAATGACTGTGTGAACACTGGAAGATATCATAAGTCAAAAGGTATGAGAATGATCTGATATTTGTTCTAAAATAATTACTCCCTAATTCTCTCAAGCTTTCATCACCCACCAGTCAGCCTTATCAATCCTCTACAACCACCCATCTCTGCATAAGTCCTTGCCTCTACAACACTGGTGAAACCCCTTGTCTTTATTCCATCTTCAGTGTTCTCCAGTTATCTCATTCTTCAACAGTTTAATTCATGATGATGCAAGCTTTAAAATAAATGTGCACAATAAACTGGAGTCCATTGGTCTCAGATGACAAACCTACCTGATAAGGGCCAGTCTCATTGTGATAAAGATCCAACTATATTTTTGGCTGATTCCTTAAGTAAATCTACCTTCTACAATCTCTAATGGTAATAACAGAGGTGAGATGTAATAGGTGAGCAATGCTTGATAATGCACATGCATTCCACTACCTCATAATCAGCCAGGCACAATGTATATTCTTCAATATACAGAGGGAAAGTGGAAAAAATTATTGTACATTTATATTATAATGTATCATATGCTCTATCTATCTATCTATATATCTGACACCTATTCCCATCTGGGACTCCCTCAAGGGGGTGGCAAAGGCAATGAAGTCTCCATAACTAGTGAACTCCAGTGCTGTTGCTTCACTCCAGTGGCTCTTCTTAGCCTTTAGTGCCTTACCATTAACAGGCCACTGGCAGAGGGCAACTCTAGTGCAGTGTCTGCAGAGGCTTCTACCTAATGAATACATTTTTAATAACAAACAATATAATACATAATAAATAACATTATATATGGATAAAACATCACCCTACAAGTATGAAAAGCTATTAGAGAAGATCCAGAGGAGGGCAATAAAGATGTTACCCGAAGCAAGAAAGGTACATTGCAGGGAAAAGCTAAACTTATCAAATATGCCCACCTTGGAAGATTGAGGGGCAACTTGACACAGCCTTTAAGTTTTAAAATACACTGATGATGTGGAAAGTGAACAGTTCTTTGAGAGATGTGGGGATCGAGCATGCAATCAGGTGACACAACATAAAATTATGTAAGAAACTTGTTAAAAAGGATATAAAGAAATACTTCTACAGTATAAGAATGGACAATGAATAGAAAGGAATGACTAAGGGCATGGCCAATGTGGACAACAAACAAAAACTTAAGAAGCTGTATGACAGAGAACATTCAAGAGTTAAAACTCCCTCCCTATAGAGTACAAATAGATAATTATATATCATAGTGCCATGTCATCAGCAAACAACAACTGACTCACTCCCCAAGACCCCACATGCATGAAAAACTGCATACCTGCTCCTCTGTCTAAAACCCTAGCAATCATCTCCCTTACCATCCCATTCACAAACAAATCAAAAGCCCTAGATATGATATCATACACCACTAACACAGAGTAACCTTCACGTGGAACCACTCACCCTTATCTCTTCCTACTCAGTAACACATCTTACTCTCTTGATAAAACACCTCATCTTCTGATAGCTTTATGGAATGTGTTATGAATATATGGTGTGCTAAGGCACACCATATATTCATAACACATTCCATAAAGCATCTCTGTTAACCCAATCATATGCTTTCTCCAGATCCATAAATGCCACTCACAAATTCCTCTGTTTCTCCATGTATATCTCACACATTCTTTGAAGCAATCATCTGATCTGAACATCTCATACCACTCTTAAAACCACAATGTTCCTCCCCAGTGTGATGCTCTAATCACACTCTCCTATACATCGTACCAGGAACACTCAACAAACTTAAACCTCTATAATTCAAATATCAACATTTGTCCCCTATGCCTTTTACAATGGCACGATACAGGCATTCAGCTAATCCTCTGGCATCTCTCCATGATCTATACATACAATGAAAATCTTACTTAATAAATCAACAACAATACCACCCCCATTCTTAAGAAATTCAACTGAAATACCATCCACTCCAGCTGCCTTGTGACATTTCATCTTACACGAGGTTTTCACCACCTCTTCTCTTTTAAATAAACCACATGCCACAACTCTCTCACTTTACATACTTTCCTGATATAAACGCTATACATCTGCCCCGTATCATCAAACATATTCAATATACTCCATCTTCTTTTCATTTCATCTCTGCCTGTCACCAATTCCTCTTTTGTCCCCTTTAATGATGTTCCCATTTGTTCTTTTGTTTTTTCACACTGTTTACCTCTTTCCAAGACATTTTCTTTTTTCCCTGTATTTTGCTGATACTCACCCCAACTCCCATTTGCCCTTTTTTTTCAGTCCCTGCATTTTCCTCTTGACCTCCAGCCATTTCTCTTGTACATTTCCCAATCACAAGCACTCATTTCCTGTAAGCATGCTCATACACCTCTCTTTTCTCTTTCTCTGGCAACTTTACTTTATCATCCCACCACTCACTACCCTTTCTCACCTCCCACCTTCTGCATGCTACACATATCTCTTACATGCCAACACTGCTTCCCTAAGTACCTGCCATTCCTCTCCCAATTCTCTTGCTTCACACAACAATGACCATTTTCCACTCTACATTCAATCTCACCTGGTATCTCTTCACACAAGCCTCTCTTCCAAGCTCACTTATTTCTTTTAACCTATTCTCACCTATATCATTTCCTCTATTCTGATAGTCTTAACAAATCTTCATCCTCACCTCCACAAGGTAATGATCAGACATCCCACCAGCTGCCAGTCTCAATGCATTCTCATCCAAGTTTCTCTTGAAAGCCAACAAATCAGTACATAATCCAATAATGCTCGATTATCATCATTCATACTCCATGTATGCTTATCTATGTCTCTTTTTTTATAACAAGGATACCCAATCGCCAGACCTTTTTCAGTGCACAACTCTGCAAGCTGTTCATTTTCACTCACATCAGTGAATACCTTATGCCTCCTAATCGCAACTGCCACATTACCCACTCTTGCATTTAAATCACCCATCACTAATACGCGATCTCTCACATCAAAACTTCTGACACACTCACTCAGCTCCTCCTAAAACACTCGTCTCTCTTTGATAGTCCTCCTGTGGCCAGGTTTATTAGCACTAATAATCACTCATCTCTAAAATCCACTTTCTTTTTTACTCACATCAATCTGGGTCTCACTTCCTTATACTCAAGTTTCAATACTTTATTCCTTGACAGAGGAATCACTCTTTCATATATTCCCACAACCCCTGATGCAGAAGTGCTATTCTTTCCTTAGCTCTTACCCTTACACTTACCCCTGCCTTTACCCCCAAAGACATTCCCAAACCATTCTTCCCCCTTACCCTTGGATTTTGTCTCACTCAGAGACGGAACATCCAGGTTCCTTTCCTTCAACACAATACCCATCTTCTCATCCAAGTTATATCTATACACAATCAGACACCCAAGCCTGAGCCTTTGAAGAGGATATGCGTTCCTTACTTAGCACCTGCTCCTGTTTCAGGTTCAGGAAATGCAAATACATGAAGGGGAGGGTTTTTAGCCCCCCACTCATGCCCCTCTAAGTCACTTTCTACGATATGCAAGTAATACGAGAGAAGTTTTTTATCCCCTATCCTCTTATTATTTTGTTGTAATATCTATTATATTCATTATGCTTGATCACCGTTTCCCGTGTCAGCGAAGTAGTGCTAGGAAACAGACGAAGAAAGACCCATCCACTAACAGAAACACATATATACATACACGCATATATATATATATATGAACAATACATATATATACATACCAACATATACATACACATGTATGTACATATTCATACTTGCTCGCCTTCATCCATTCCCAGTGTCACCCCGCCTCAAAAGAAACAGCATCGGCACCCCCTGCGTCAGCGAGGTAGCACCAGGAAACACATAAAAAAAAAAGGCCACATCTGCTCACACTCAGTCTCTAGCTGTCATGTGTAATGCACCGAAGCCACAGCTCCCTATCCACATCCAGGCCCCACATACCTTCCCATGGTTTACCCCAGACATTTCACATGCCCTGGTTCAGTCCACTGACAGTAGATCAACCCCAGTACATTAATACAATGTACCTTTTAATATTCTGTTTCAGTACCACTATATATTTTTCTAAACAGGTTTGTCTAGGAAACATCATCACTGCATCATGCATGAGTTTATGTAATACAGTTTTCTCAATGATGAGGAATCCACTACATTTATGGCTAAAAAATATAATTTTTTTTCATACATATTTGCCATTTCTCACGTTAAGAACAGAGGACTGAGCCTCAAAGGGAAAATCCTCACTTGGTCCCCTACTCTGTTCCTTCTTTTGGAAAAGTAAAAACATGAGGGGAAGATTTTCAGCCCCTCGCTCCCTCATCTTTTAGTCACCATTTACAACACGCATGGAATATGTGGGAAGTATTCTTTCTCCCCTATCCCCAGGATAACAATATACTGCAAAAAAATGTGAACAACCAGCCCCATGAGAGAGGTGGTGGTGGTAGAGTATGTAACATAGATAAGGAACGACATGAGGGAGTACCTCAACCACTTATCTCATTTCCTCCCTCCTTCTTGCTCTTGCTCCAGCACCACTTGTTACTCCCTTCCTCCCTCCTATTCGCTCTTGCTCCACCACCACAGTCCCTCACAGCTGGTTTCTTTAACTTACTGTTAGTATGGATACCTGCTTCCATTTAAATTTCACTTTCAGCATTTGCATAAAACGTTCTATATCATCACTGTTGACCACAAAAGTGATAAAATCAATATTCATTAAGAGATGAGGGAGGATCTTCACCAAAGAACAAGCTATCCCAACACTCATCTTACTGCTGTTAACTTGGGGGAAATTCACGAAATACATTTTATCTTATAACCTATCCAGCAAATTTTTGGGATGATCTCAAGGAATTCAAAACATTTCTTGACAAATATTATATAATACCCTCTCCACACTCCAATTAAAATTCAACACCCTGTCCACCTATGCCTGCATGCCAGCCTAAACCAGAAAATGTTCTCAGTTTCTGTATTGCTTTCATGAAGTACACATGTATCATATTTACTTTCATTCCCATCTGTGTAACAGGTGCAAAGTATATGAATCTGGCTTTCATAAATGTCATAAATGACTAATAAAAATGAGTCTGTAGGTGGGTGGGCCAAGATTCAGGAATGTATGCCTTTCTGTCATGTGTTATAATGCTGGATGATATACATATTATGCTGGTTGTGGATACAGGGCTATGATCTTGGCACATTACACATGACTGATAGATAATGGATTTGAAAGAATGCAACATTTCCTCATCAGTTTCTGGCCCTTCCTCACTAAAGTGGCAAATGCCAAACAAATATGATAAATCTTAAATACAATATTCTATGCTTATTTTTTTGTTAGAATGCTTAGATTAATAATGTACCCAAACTGTCCTATATGCTTTTTGACATTATATTCAAGATTAATGTGAAAACATGGTTGATAAATCTCCTGCAGGAATGTAATCCCTCTCATCACACTGAACAAGTGTATCTTTTCCCTTCATATATCGCATACATTTTCTTTTTCTCTTTCACCTTCAAACTTTTCCTAACTTAATTTTTTATTAAAAGCCTTTCCTGTTTTCTATGTTTCTTTTGCTCACTTTTTTTCTTAAGGTCTGGTGCTCAATAAAAAGTTTTGTCCATAACTAAAAGTCAAGGTGACAGAAAAATAAAACTGAAAAGGAAGTTCATGTCCATTACCTTCAGGAACTCCCATTAAGTGGGCAGCCACGGCAAAGGAATCTTCACTTATCCCTATCCTTACATACCTCCTTCACATACACCATTCCACATATTCTTCCATCATTTCTCTTTCTGCAGTACTCTTCCACTCTATTTCCTCAAGTCAAAGAAGGTCTTCTTCTCATGCCAATAGTATTATCATACACTCTCCTTGTAAACTCGGCATCTTGCAATCATTCTTTCCATATACCCAAACCACCTCAATCTATTATATTTCACCCACTCTACCACTCCATAATTCACTTCCTTTGCATTCTCTGCCATTGCAAAGCTTTCATACAATACTACAGTGAATTACTTACTTAATGGGGGATACCATATCTTCCACTAATGTTGAACCATCATCTCCCTCTATGCCTATGTGATCTTTGGCTCTCTGTTTCTTGATGATGATGTCAATATAACCAGCAATCAACTGAGCTATCTGTTCACCCTCTGTTGTCTGAACAGAGTAGTACTGATCAGAGTAGTCACCAAAGTCTGCAGAAAAAAAAAATATGCATTACCTATTGAAAACAATGAAAGCAAATGATGAGTAATGAGTATATAGACGACTGAGGAGCTAGATGAAATAAAATGAATGCTGACAAAGAAAAAAATGGAATTAAACAAAGGAGAGACATGACTGAATGAAGAAATAATCAACAGTATGAAAAAGGACCGAAAACATTGTTTTCATAAGTTAACAATGAGAAAAACAAAAGATGGTGACTGGGCCACTCAGAGAGGGAGAAGAATGCAAAAATGATGCCTGAAACATATGCAAGATGCTGATAGATCAATATATTCTAAGTCAGTTCTCAGCATAAGAATGCTATTACATGACAATAATGCTACAGAAAATCCCTTAATCATAGCAATAAACATATTAAAGAATTTTCAGCAAAGATACTGATGCAGCTGAAAATGCCTTAATCATCAGTAAGCATACTTAAAGAAAACTCAACATAAGGAACACATGGAATTCCAGCCGTACTCCTAAGAAAAGACAAAGAGGATAATGCCAAACCCATTATTGCTAGTTCTGAAAGAGAGCCTAAGAGAAACTAATGAGAATAATAGCATTAAACACAAAGCAAGAAAAATGAGAAGTAGAGGAGTAATAGTCTAAGCTCATTTCAAGACGTTTTTCACTTTCTCAAAATTTGTAAATACTTTCCCTGTCTGTTTTTTCCAATTTCTCAACTCCCTCTATAGTTCAATTTGGGCCCGGCCTTGATGTGGACTTTTGTCCGTGACTGGAGCCTAAAAAAAAACAAAAAAAAAAAAAAAAAAAAAAAAAAAAAAAAAAAAAAAAAAAACTCAATGTAGGTATTCCTAGGCAGGTACCCTCTGTGAAGCAAATAAACTTTAGAATATTACTGAAGAAACTTGAGAAAAAAATACTGAAGGAAATCTAGGAAGGTGGATCAGAGTCTAACAACAGAAAATTCAGTGGCTGCAAACAGAACCATGTCTGACAAAGATGATTTTTGGGTATTCCACAAGGAACAATATTAGCTTAAATATTCTTTGTAACCATGATACTGAAAAATAAAATAAGGATGTAAGAGAGTACAGACATGTGTTTTGCATATCACATGAAAGTTAGTGTAACATTTGAGAATGTAAAACATTTCAGAACATCCTGGTCAGCTCTCTCACTCATACTCCACTAATTACCAGTCATTCCTTACACAATCAACCCTACTCATACCACTTAGTCATCAGGCATTTAATTTCTAACACATCCACCCTATTCCATTCTTTTGAATTCTAGGTGCAAAACTTGTACCTATAGAACACTGCTGGGATTACTGTACAACAAACATACCAATCCTTGCCCTCACAGACTGACCTCTTCTTCCACACAAATTTTCAATGCACCAAGGACATTTGCCCCCACTTCCATCCTAAGATCACTCAGTTCCCAAGGTTCCATCTGCTATCATGTCCATTCCCAAGTATCTAAAGTACTCCACTTCCTCTTAGTTCTCCCCACTCAAACTCACACTAATACACCAACCACTTTCCCCCCCTACTAACCTCATTACCTTAATTCTATTCACATAAATTCTCAACTTCCTTTCAAACACTCCCCTAGAACTGTACAACAGCTTCTGCAGTCTACTTCAGGAGTCTGGCACTATAACAATGTTGTCTACAAACAGCAACTTACCTTCCTTGTCCCCAACCCCTAACATACTGTAAACCTGCCCCTCTCTCCAGAAAAATTACATTTACTTTTCTCACAATCTCATCTGCACACAGATCAAACAACAATGATAACATCACACACCAATGACACAGAACCACCTTCATCTGAAACCACTTATCCTACAAATTTCCGACTCACACATGTTGAACTCTCTTGATAAAATCTACCTGCTGCACCTAGAAGCTTTCCTCTTACACCACATATTCATGGAAACTTCCACATGGCTTCTCAGTCAACTCTATCATACACTTTCAACATGTCTATAACCACTAAATACAAATCCATATCTTAGTCAAAGTATAGGATGTTGAAATGCGAGCTAAGGGTAAATTTTTAATTCATAATTGAGGTTTGGTAGTTGGTTATGGAGTGGTTTGGCTGAGAAAGCGTCTGGTGTTGCTGCAAGGATATGAATGCTGAGCATACTGTGGTGGGACTGATATGGGAAATATTTCTTTTTCATCATGCAGGTGCTGAATGTTTGTGGTTATTATGCAGCTGGTGATTGTTTTGTGCTGTTTTGTGTAGTTTGCAGCTTTGTTTTATCTGCTTCTGATGTGGTGGACAGCCATGCAGGTGAAGTGTAGTTTAGGGTGGAGTAAATAAATTGTTTGTAAAGGATACTATGGGATTAATTTATTGTCCAAATCTGGTACCAGTATATGTTCTGAGGGAATTTAGTTTGTTTAAGGCTTTTGTGTTGATGTTTGTTACATGAGGTGAGAATGTAATGTGTGTGTTGCATGTGATGTCGAGTAGAGTTGGAGTTTGGTTGAGAAGGACTGCTTGACCATTGAGGGTGACAGGAGGGTGCAGGTTGGTCTCATGTCTATCAGGAGTTATATAGGAACATAGGTGACTGTAAACCTCTGTAGTGATGCATACATTTTGTTTTGAGTAAGCCAGCATTCTAACTGCATGATGTAACGCTGCATGTTTGTTGTTGCATTCACTAACCACCATCCTGCTGTGAACTAATCATGCCATATACAGTTGTGTATGCATTAAGTTTAAAGACCAAATTCTATGGCAAAAAGTAAGGGGTCACTTGTTCACAAGTAATATTTTTGAACAGCTGAAATCTATGCAAGATGGAGGGGCAACTGTTACCTTAAACAGGAAAATATTTGCCAATTAGTACTGGTAAGTTATGTCAAGCTTTTGGTGATCTAAACTCACACCATTCACTTTCTCCTTCTCCTCCATCTTGCTCCCTTCACATCTGATGTATAAATCCTTTTAGTCAGTCTTTCTTTGCTCATCTTCTCCATATGTCCAATTCATTTCTGCACACTCTGGCAGCTCTCTCAATCAAACAGAACTTACTGCTTCAGCTCTCTTTTATACTGTCATTCCTTGCATGATCAACCTGCCTCACACCAGATACTGTCCTCAGGAATTTCATTTCCAAGATGTCTAGCTTTTTCCACTCTTTTTGTTTAAAAATCATACAATGCTGATATTGGGACTACTATGCCACCAAACATACCCAACTTTGCCCTTACATGTAGGACAATGACCTCTCCTTGCACACACTCCTAAATGTACCTGGGACCTCTGCCACCCAGGGACTCAGTTCAGCTCCCAGAGACCAAATTGTTGTTAAGTCCACTTCGCAGCTCCCAGAGACCAAATTGTTGTTAAGTCCACTTCGAGGTTCATAAATCACCCCACTTTCTCCAGGTTTTCCCCATTTAGATTAACACACAAACCATCCTGTCTCACACCTCTGCTTCACCTCATTACCATAATTTTCCTTTCTTTTATATTTATTCACCATTTCCAGGTAGTCTTAGTGATATAAAGAAGGATATCCAGCCCCCTGCTCTTGCCCCTATAAGTCATCTTCTATGACATGCAAGAGATATGTATGCAGTAATCTTTCTCTTCTATCTTAAGAGGAAAACTTGTAGAAATATGCCCATATTTTTATATGAGCACTGTCACTCTTGCCTAGTCTTTTAATTATCTTAAAAAAAAAAAAAAAAAAAAAAAAAAAAAAAAAAAAAAAAAAACCTCAAAATCTACATACTAAATTTATCTCAAAAATAATTAGAAAGATCTCAAATTTATATCAACTCACCTAAAGTGAATGTATTCGGTGAGGCTGCCCATCGCCTTACTGTGGTGAGAGGCCATGTCTTCAAAATCTCTTTGGTTTTCTCATCCAAACGCAAAACTGAGTCTTTTGTTACGCCCAACAGTCGAGGTACCAACTTGTTTTTTCCTTTCATTTTTTCCTTCACAAGATAGAATGTTACTCCATATGTCTTTAAAGCACGAGCTTCACCTACATATACAACCTGAAACAGAGAACAATATAAATAGAATTTCCAAGGATGCATGAGAGAATTGAAAGAAGCTTTAATGAAAACTGGTACAGAATTCATTTTCACAAATCAATGACAAAGTACATGAAGAATCTGTAAAATGGGTGAAGAACTTAAGAAAAGGTTTACAAACAGATCTCTAAGATCTGGCATAATGTGCAGACAGATAAAGATCACATTAAGTAGTATGATGTTATTTGTGGGAAGATGGGATATTTAGTGGTTGTATGATAGAAACAGAATCATCATTACCTTCTTACTTATCTGATATTTTTTCCTTGTCTGCTCCACTAAAAACAAGAGCATTTAATGCATCTCATACTTCATGAATGGCTTCAAAACATTCTTCATAAAACAACTCAACTGTATACTGACCATCAAATCCTACCTACTATACTGTACCTTACAATCAAAATTAACACTTAATGCTTCTATCACACATGTACATGACAGATTTTATTCATGATTTTGGACTGTAGATGGATACATGAGCAACTTCCTTTTCTGTCAAACTGCATAACACTGTCATCCACTGCCTGATACATCCCATGCGGTATATAGAAGACAACCCCCTCTCCCCAGACCCTCCACTCTAGCACCTTCTTTCTGATGAGTCTTCAAGGAGAAGTCCTCTAATAAAGAATGCTCCTGCATTTTCAGTGATCCACCTGGCAGACTGAACACCAGCCTGCATCACAACCTCATCAAGCTGGACAGAGGAAGAGGCCTGAAATGTCTTGTGTGCTCAACAGAAAAGATAGAAAGACAATTTCTGGCAGAGCAGTAACTTGTTTCAAGCTCAACCACAACTATACAAAATACTGGTGGAAAGAAATGTATCCACGTCAGTGACATCGTGACCTCCTTTTGTAGAGGTAGTGTCTGTAAAACAGGGAGAAGGTAGCAACATCATGGTAAACATAAAAGGATAATTGAAGAGAGGAGTGAGCTAGAGAGTTGATTATGCAATAGGCTTTTGATCAAACTCTAGCTAAGAGAGAGGTGGAGGAATGGCCACCCAGATACGAGAGCAATACTCACATACAGGAGTGAATAAGGCCTCTGCAGGCATGGAGTGACTGCTCACAAGAGAACTACTTAAGGCACTTACACAACATCCAGCTTCTGGGAAGCACATTTTGTAACAATTATGTGAAGTTTCCTGAAGAAAGAGAATGATATAGTGATGTTCAACACATTAATATCATTGTGGGGTTACCGCTTCCCTACCCTTGATGTGCTGCACAATAATGCACAGATCTGAAATGAGAGAGTAGACATGTTCACAGTGTAAGAATGTGAGCATTTGGGTAATGACAGGAGGGAAAGTGAGCTGAAGCATGCAAAGTGCAATCATCAGGATAAATGCTAGGGGTTAAGAGGTTAAATAAAGAAGATTTGTAATGGAAAGAATGAGAGCAGGCATAATGAAAGAACCTTGACAGGCACCAGCATTGTCAGGATAAGTGCGAGAAATTACTCCATTACTGACTAATGTTATAACCCGATTACAGAGGAAGGTATGCGACTGAGAACAGAAAGAATTGTTAAAAGTATATTTTACATTTACTAGATGTCATTCTAAAAAGATTCACACTTTTCTGGTTTCCCCCAACAGTGATGGGAGGGGGATGAGACTACCTGCAAGGCAGCATTCCATGCAGGAGTAGGAAAATGACAGACTCCTTTGGAATGAGAAGATCCTCAAGGACACAGCATTCCCTTTGGTGCAATGATGATGATACAACCTAACCAAGGGGGTACTTCCTAATTGCAAAGTAAACACTTGCAGATGGAGCAATGTGACAGTTAAGGTAAGAGTTAGATGCATAATAAAAATGTAATGTTTAGTTCCGACTGGATGCCTAATTTGTTTAGATTATAACAGGAATGAGAGAAGAAAGCAGAAATCCAAAATCAACTTTATTACTAAAAACAAAGATGTGCAGCTACAAGAAGAATTGCTAATGCTTGTGAAGAAGCAGGAAGAGAAGTGAAGTAGCTTTCTTGTGGGACAACTAGAAGGATGAAGTCCCATGGTGTATGAGGAATCAGGCAATGCTGAGGCTCCATGGTGTTGCTGTAGGAGGGATGAAGTGATGCCAGCATCCCATGTTGAAAGAGGAATCAGGCTATACTGGGGTCCCATGGGGCAAGAGGAATAAGGTGATGCTGAAGCCCTATGGTGTTGCAGCAGGAGGTTTGAGGTGATGCCAAAGTTCCATGGTGCCAGAAGTATCTGGTGATGATGATGCCCCACGGTGCAAGAACAATCAGATGATGCTGAAGCCCTGTGGTATTAATACATGAGGGATGAGGTGATACCAGAGACCCATGGTTCAGCAGGAATCAGGTGATGTTGAGGCCCAGTGGTGTTGCGTCAGGAGGGATGAGGTAATGCTAGGTTCCCATGGTGCAGTTACAAACAAACACTGTTAAGACCCTGTGGTTTTACTGCAGGAGGGATGAGGTGATGTCAGGGTCTCATGGTGCAGGAAGAATTAGGGAATGCCAGCGTCCTGTGTTGCTGCTGCACGTGGAATGAGGAAATGCTACCTCCTGCAATACTATTAAAGGAGGAATGAGGCAATGCCACAGTACTATGGTGCTGCTGGAGGAAGGAGGTAATGCCAGGATCCCACAGTGAGCTGCTGCAGATGAAATGAGGTGATGCCAGGGTCCTGTAATGCTGCTGCAGGAGGGAGGAAGCAATGCTAGGGTTCCATGGCGCTGCTGCAGGAGGTGAAGGCTATGCTGGAGTCTCATGGAATTACTGCATGAGGTAGATGCAATTCTGGATTCCAGTCAGTGGCTGGTGACATTTTTAGTTGGACACCTGGAAGTGAAGCAATGTCCAAAGCAGCTGTGCCAAAAATCTACACCCATAAAGTCATGCATATCTCATCAAAATGTTGTTCAGAGAAGCAAGATCATGCCTCTACACTGCACACACCACCAAGGTGTGCCTAAATGAACTACAGTTTGTAACACACTAGTGGGGTGAACACCATCTAAGTGCACTACATGAACTATGAACTGTAGGCAAGAAGGACTCTGGGCTCTAGAGCAATGCAAGGAGTGCATCATTAAAGCACTCCCTCACCATCCAGCGAACACTGGTTAATCCTGACAGTGGGAAAGATGTAGGATGCAGCAACAGGTGCATGTAGTATTGATGTCTTGGATGAAATCTCTTGTACCACGTGTAGATCCAGAACTGGCTGGAGGTGAGTCAGGTGCTTCAGCTAGTTGGATGCCCCGGGCCAGTGGAAATGTAGGCAGGACTGTAAAGTCCTTCTGGTAGAGATGGTCCAGTGCTGGAGGAAGGGGGTAGGTTTAAGTAAATAGCAAGGGTAGTCCAGTTCTGGCAGAAGGGGGGGAGGCTCAGGAATGTTGTCATGGCAAAGATGGTCTATGGTCTTACAACCCAGAGGGTTGGTACAGGAGATTGCTGAACTGGTAAAAGAGATTGGTGGTGACATCCTAGGGCAAAAGCTGGTGCTTCTGGAATTTGAGTAAGAAAAGAACAGGGAACGAGAAAAAGATTGCTGCACGCTGGATGTGATGCAACCATACCAGTAGGTGATCAGCTGCATGACCTCCATCTTGGTTCTATACTTGATAATGAAATGCTTTAGTCATATAAAAATGCTGCTGCAAAGGGAGTGGAACTGCAACAATATGAATGAGGATATGATTTGCAAAACAGATACCTCAAGAAACATATATCAGAAGTGTGGAGGGGTGGCAAGGAAAGGCAGGGATGACATCAATGACTGCAAAATGTAGCTTTTCCTTATAAGTAAAGGAATTTGGCAAGGCGGTGGGTGCTGCTAAAGAAAGTTCACAAGGAAGTAAAAGAGAGGAATTATAGGTCAGGTTTGCTTCTAAGTTCAAGTCTTCCTTCATTATTGGAAAGATGCCTAAATGAACAAAAGAGAGGTGATATAACCAAACTTCAGGATAAGAATGTATCATAATTTCAGTCCTGAGTGACCAGTGATATCTTTTAACAGTACCATGGATACTGGGTGGAAGGCTGAGATGTGGTGAGGTATGGTGCCAAGGAACTGTAAGAGATCCTTCTAGGGGGTTTACTCAAACTGGCAACCTTAGCCTATGATGACAGCAGAAGACGCATACAACTGGGAGACCCTGCCATGGAAGAAGACAAAAGCAGTGGAATAAACGGACATATCCAACATCACTACAGCTTCAAGTGATATAGAGAAATGGTTGATGTAGGTCAAGAGGTAACAGTTACCAAGTAATGGGAGATGAGGTCCAAAATATTCATGTGCATCATTTCAAACCCACAGGAAGGAATGAAAAATGGGTGAAGGAGGCTTGGGTGAGGTGGTTTATCTTGAAGCACTGGTAATGAGTACAGGAATAGGTCCAGTGCCAGATGCTTGCAATGATCCTTGGCAAAACACTTACTCATTGAAAAGACACCATGTTCCATGAATGCTTGTTGGGGCAAGGGAGTGTATAACATTCAAGGATTCTCTCCAGAGTGGCTTGGGTATAAATGGGTATGGAGATCACCATTGTAATGTGTTACAAGTAATCACTGATATAGCACTAACGAGAGAGCAGAAGCAGACCCATGGCAGTGAACTAATTCAGGATCTTGTTCCTTAGTTGTAGCGATAACAACATAATCATCAGTCATTAGAAGGAACAAAGGCACTGACAAGTGTCTTGAAAGGGACTCACAATTTTCTTCTGTACCTCTGAGAAGGTGAATGTCAACTGCTCAGTAAGAGATGAAACTAAAGTAGTGGGCAACCCATGGGGTGTAGGTGTCATCCCTGGTAGCAAAAGTATATGTCAGAAACTTGTACTGAAAAAAGGACACCCATAATTTCCTGTTCCAAAAAGCTGTAATTCTTTTCCGCTGGCTTAAATTTCTTTGAGACACCAACAGGTAGCCATACTCTGTCAAAATATTGGTGGAGGACAGCCCCAATAACTGAGAAAGAAGCATTTGCAGGGAGGCTTACTGGTGTACCTAGTGCAGGTGAATGTAGATAATGCATTATGAAATATCTTACTGTTATGGAACTGGAGGCATCATTTCCTTTAGTACTCCATCTAAGGGGATTATAAAAATTTCTTAGTGCTCTTTATGGGATCAAATGGGTGGAGGATGTCTGAGCAGGGCAGGATGAGGTAACAAGAAAAGTTGACAACACCAATGAACTTGCTTTGCCTCCATGGCTGAAATAAATCCACAAGTGTGAACACCTTCTCTTCCTGAAATTATACCCATCAGGAAAACTTGCTGGCAAAGGGAAGTGAATGAAGTGATGCTAAATCTGCACTTACTAGGGCAGATTTAGCATCACTTCATTCACTGACTTTTCTGTTCTTGCAGCAGGGTGAAGAACTGGCAAAAAAGTTGTAAATGGTTTTCTTTGCTGCAGCGGCTATCACAATGTCATCCAGGTGAGCACAGCAGATGTGGAGACTACGAGGTACTTTCTCAACAAAATATCAGAACATCTGGCCACATTCTGTAACCCACACAGTGTTAAGAAAAAATTATGCAAGCCTAAGGGGGGTATCTTCGGAATGTAACTAAGTTCTTCTGGAATATATTGAAAGATATGAACAAATTCAATATTGGAGAAGAACTTTGGGCCATGGGAGCAAAGAAAACGTCTAGCAGATGGGGAAGCAGGGTTCACTGAGTTGTTTATTGCAAGGTAATCAGCAAGAAGATGTAACTTACCAAGAGCAGACTTTGTTATCATTGGAAGACTAGCTTTGTATCTAGTAGGATCAGTTAAAATGGTGTCAAGTACCTTTAAATACATCTCTCAAGAAATGGAATCTGATAGAAAATCTGATGATTAAAGTTAACAAATTCATCACTGCAGCCTATGTAGCTGCAGGCCAGCAGCACCTAACACCAATCAGCAGAGAATATTCACTGTGCTTTCTTTATGTTAAGACACATATGGCTAACCATCCAGTCATTTCACAAGTTACTGCACCCATATATGACTTGTCTAAATTCATTAATAAGGTCATAGCTCCACATATTCCCGACCATTACTCTCTCAAATCCACTAATTCTTAGTTTACTGACATACTACGGTGAAACCCACTAGATTGGGCTATTTGTAGCTCTTGATGTAGAAAGTCCATTTACAAATTTTCCAGTGGAAGAAACCATCAAGATCATTCTTCAAAATATGTACCACAGCCCTTTACAATCACCAACAACAAATAACTCTAAAGACTGAAAGTTTGCACCACAGAAGCATGCTCCTGGAGTCTATAGAGTAAGGTTTACTTACAAGTAAAAGGAGTGGCAATGGGATCTCCTTTTGGCTCAAAATTTGCAAACTTTTATATGTATGGAACAAAAAGCATATACTCCAATTTCCAGATCTCTGGCCTAAAACAGAGTGTTGATTTTTTTTTCATACATATTCACCATATCCCACATTAGTGAGGGAGTGTCAAGAACAGATGACTAAGCCTTAGATGGAAAAAATCCTCACTTGACCCCCTTCTCTGTCCCTTGTTATGGAAAGGTAAAACAGGAGGGGAGGATTTCCAGCCCCCTCTCTCCCACCACTTTTAGCTGCCTTTAGGAAACTGCAAAAAACTTTGAAGGAGACATCTGTCCTGAAATTTACGTATGAATTTAGTATGGAAAACAAAATTCCCTTCTTAGATGTTGAAATAAAGACAAAAGATAGCAAATATGTCAACAGCGTGTACAGAAAGTACCAACCTGAGACGATGTATAAATGCCAACAGTGAATGCCCCTCATGATATAAAATTAGTGTCATAAACTCACATTAATAAAGAGCTTATGGGAAGTGCTCACATCAGACTTTATTTCACTAAGAACTAACAAGAGTGAAACAAATTTTTGTTAATAATGGCTACTCTAACAATCAGAGGCCAGTAAATACACAAATTCTTAAATAACTCCATCCAATGTCATGAGTAACATAAGAACACAACGTACAAAGTATACTATAAGAATCAAACAAGTGTTCCCTAAAAAGAAGATGAATGTAAAATACAACACATGATCAAGAGAAACATGAATTACTGAAAAAATTTTAAGACTCATCTTCTATTATAAGAATACCTGTCTGTAATTTAATGTAATATCCCATTCATAAAAACTCCAACCATACTGGGCATCACACATGACATTCGCTTCCACACCACAAACATCAACACAGAGGCTATAAACAAAAACCCTCAGAACAGCTACTGGTACCATATTTGACAAGATAAAGAATCCCTTAGTCTCATCTACAATACAATTCATCCATTCCATCCAAAACAGTTCCTCATTTGCTTTGTCATATATCCTGTCAAAAGCAAATATAACAAAAATGCAAACTACACAAGCAGAGTACAATAATCACTGGCTGTTCATGAAACACAAACATTCATCACCTACACAATGAAATTTTTTTCATACATATTCGCCATTTCCTGCGTTAGTGAGGTAGCGTTAAGAACAGAGGACTGAGCCTTCGAGGGAAAATCCTCACTTGGCCCCCTTCTCTGTTCTTTGTAACAAACAGCTGAAGACTCTTCTCATCTGTACCACTCTATAACCAATTATCAACCCCCACATAGAAATGAAATAAATACCCCTGCCTCACACACTATTCACATTAAAAAATCCCCTTTCCCCCAACACAATGCTCACACAACATATATACTAACATGATCCTACACACACACTAAACAACTGCCCTCTTAACTCAGTCTAAAGCTCAACTCCACCAGACATACACCCAACTGGAACTAAACTCTCTTGATAAATATGCTACCTTTTCTTATCTGCATTCAGGACACCACCCTTCAAATTCTCCAGCATTACAAAAACAGTTTCAAAATTCTGCAAAACCCTTCATGCTCAAGATGCAACTCCCACAATGGAAACTCTGAACAATTACTCCTCAAATGTTCTGCGCTCATCCCACAAATATATATTGTTCTATATCATACTTGACTGCTGTTTCCTGTGTTAGTGAGGTATCGCCAGGAAACAGACGAAGAAAGATCCATTCACTCACATACACACATATATACATACATGCACATATATGCACAATAATACATATACATTCCAACATATACATATATACACACATATGCATATACACATATATTCATGTACATATTCATACTTGCTTGCCTCCATCCATTCCTGATGCCACCCCGCCCCACAGGAAACAGTAACGCCACCCCCTGCATCAGCGAGGTAGTGCCAGGAAACAAACGAAAAGGCCACATTCACTCACACTCTGTCTCTAGCTGTCATGTGTAATGCACCAAAACCACAGCTCCCTATCCACATCCAGGCCCCATAGACCTTTCCATGGTTTATCCCAGACGTTTCACATGCCCTGGCTCAGTCCATTGATGGCATGTCAACCCCGGTATACCACATTGTTCTATTTCACTCAATTCCTAGCATGCCTTTCACCCTCCTGCATGTTCAGGCCCCAATCCCACAAAATCTTTTTCACTCCATCCTTCCACTTCCAACTTGGTCTCCTACTTTTTGTTCCCTCCACCTCTAACAAATATATCCTCTTTGTCAACCTTTCTTCACTTATTCTCTCTATATGCCCAAACCATTTCAACACACCCTCTTCTGGTCTCTCAACCACACTCTTTATTACTGCACCCCTCTTACCCTTTCATTACTTACTTGATTAAACCACCTCACATCCCATATTGTCCTCAAACATTTAATTTCCAACACATGAACCCTCCTCCGTACAACCCTATCCATAGCCCATGCCTTGCAGCCATATAATATTGTTGGAACTACTATTCCTTTAAACATACCCATTTTTGCTCTCCGAGATAAAGTTCTCTTTTTCCAAACATTCTTCATCACTCCCAGGACCTTCCCCCCCTCCCCCACCCTATGACTCAATTCCGCTTCCATGGTTCCATTCGCTACCAAGTCCACTCCCAGATATCAAATACACATCACTTCCTCCAAGTTTTCTCCATTCAAACTTACATTTCAGCTAACTCGTCCTTCACCTCCGCTGATCCTAATAACCTTATTCTTATTCACATTTACTCTCAACTTTCTCCTTTCACACACTTTTCCAAACTCAGTCACCAACTGCAGTTTCTCTCTCAAATTAACCACCAGTGCTGTATCCAAGGCCCTCTCATCCCTAACAGACTGCATACTCGGCCTTCTCTCCAAAACTCTTGCATTTACCTCCCTAACCACCCCATCCATAAACAAACTGAACAACATGATGACATCACACACCCTTGCCACAGACTGACCTTAACTGGGAACCAATCATTCTCCTCTCTTCCTACTTGAACACATGCCTTACACTCGATAAAAACTTCTCACCATTTCTAGCGGCTTACCTCCCACAACATATATGCTTAAGATCTTCCACAAAGCATCTATATCAACCCTATCATATTCCCTATCCAGATCAATAAATGCTATATATAAAGCCATCTGCTTTTCTAAGTATTTCTCACATACGTTCTTCAAATAAACACCTCTCCACACATCCTCTACCACTTCTGAAACCACACTTCTGCTCCCCAATTTGATGCTCTGTACATTCCTTCACTTTCTCAATCAATACCCTCCCATTCAGTTTTCCATGTATACTCAACAAACTAATGCCTCCGTTGTCTGAACACTCACCTTTATCTCCTTTGCCTTTGTACAATGGCATTATACATGCATTCCACCAATCCTCAGGCACTTCATCATGATCCATACAAACATTGAATATCATTACTAACCAATGAACAACAGTTACCCCCTTTCTTAATCAATTCAACTGTAGTACCATCCAATCCCACTGCCTTGGTGGATTTCATCTTCCGCAAGGCTTCACCACCTCTTCTCTCTACGCCAAACAACTCTTCCCGACTCTCTCGCTTCATACACCACCCCGACAAAACA
>JAYMFT010216608.1:0-11421 GCA_038088735.1 Panulirus argus
AAAATTATATGAGGCATTCACAGATCTGGAGAAAACAAATGATGGGGTAGATGGAGATGCTATATGGAAGGTGTTATGATTGTATGGTGTGTGAGGGAAACTGTTGCAAGCAGTGAGGAGTTTTTATCAAGAGAATTTTGTATGTGTATGAATAGTTAGAGAGTATTGTGCGTGCTTCCAGGGGAAAGTGGGTCTGCAGTAAGGGTTAGTGATATTACCATAGCTTTTTAATTTACTAGTTGATAATAGATTGGTAGTGAGGGATTTAAATGCAAGAATCTTGAAGAGAGAAGTAGGCATACAATGTGTATGGGATGAGGGGTCCTGAGAAATGAGCCAAGTTTGTGTTTGCTGATGACACAGCACTGGTTTGGGAAATTCAAGAGAGAAAGTACAGAAGTTAGTGTTTGGGAAAGTGTGTGGAGAAATTGATAATAGATATGAATAAAAACAGAGTTATTAGGTTTACTAGTGAAAGGAGACCGATTTGTTGGAGTGGGAGTTTAAATTGAAAAAACTAGGGCAAGAAAGTTTTTCTAAATACTTAGGTGTGGACCTGACAGCAAATAGAACTATGGAAGCAGAGGTGAGTCATCAGATAGGTGATGAGGTGAAGGTTCTGAGAGTATTGAGCAATGTGTGGAAAGAGAGGTTGCTATCAGTTAGGACAAAAATTGGTATGTTTTAAGGTATAGTAGTACCATATGTTTTGAGGACAGTATGTGGTGTGAGGTTGTTTGATTAGGTAAGTAATGAAAGGGTAAGAGAGAGTTTTGGTACTAAAAGGAGTGTGGCTGAGAGAGATGAAGAGGATGTGCTGAAATTCTTTGTACATAAAGAGAAAATGAGTGAGGAAAGGTTGACAGTTTGACATAGAGGATATATGGCAGAAGTGGAGGGAAGCAGAAGAATGGAGAGACCAAATTGGAGATGGAAGGATAGAGTGAAAAAGATTATGAATGATTGGAGCCTGGACATGCAGAGGTGAATTGGAATGATGTGTTACACTTGGGTCAACGTGCTGTTATTGGAGTAGAGCATGTGAAGCATCAGGGATTAACTAAGGAAAGGTTTGTGGAGTGCAGTTTTGGATAGGGAGCTGTGGTTTTGGTACATTACATATGACAGCTAGAGGGTGGATGTGAGTAGATGCAGGATTTCTTTGTTTGTTCGTGGTGCTACCTCACTAATGCTGGAAACGGCGATTAAGTATGACATAGAAAATTATGTATATACTACCTTCCTGCCTCCGGAATCCCCTTCTATCCTTATGGGGCTCCTGCAGCACTCAGGAAACTGGCCACATCCAGTGGTCGGGACCAGAGGTCCTAAAGTGTTGTGATGTGAATGTGTCTGTGTGTAGAGAATGCAGGACAGTTGAGTAGTAAGTGCTCAGTGTCTTCTTTATGGTAGTTGCATTATGGGCATGAAGGGCCTTGGGATATGTTGAAACAGTATTTGTAGTGTTCTCGTGATAAGTGCTGTATATATGTGCGTTATACATAACAATTCATTTGTATGGTCATATTTGGTGTGTGATTCTTTTCATGGTTGTGCTTGTTGGGGGGATCTGTAAGTAATGTATAGGTTTCTGAAGTGTGAAGTAGGGGTAAGTATTTTTTTCCTATTTTGTGGTTCGTATTTAGTTATGGAGTGGTTTGGATGGGAAGGGTATTATGTGACTGCCACGAAAGATAATACTGCAAGCGAGGTCATCTACAAGGTAGTATCATCGTCATCAGACTGAAAAGAGTGCAGCATCATTGAGAACTTTTATCTCCTGAAAGGAGTCCGCCTTATGCTACCAAGTGCAGTATATAGCCTTGCAACTGCAGAAGAGTGAAAGAAGGATTATATGAAAATAATAATACAGTACCTAAGATGTTCTCTTGGGGGAGATGTATTGTGTTGTATTGGTTGAAGTACTAAGCTTCTACTCAGACTATTCCAGAACTGAATCCAATTTTGACTCTTTGAATGATTATTGGTGTGAAATGGTATGAGTGATGATGACAAATATCTGCTGTTGGGTAAAGATATAAAGTACCTACATACAGTAGAAGAATATTGACTCATACTTTTATATTCTGTAATGACAATATGACTTATTTGCACTTTTTGTAATACTTTAGAAAGATACCTTTTTGAATGGTCAGTAAGGCAAGATCTGAGTGTATTGGAAGCTGGTAAATGCATGTCATTCACAGAAGTCATTAACAGAAAAATGTACATAACTGCATATAATTCATTGAAAAATTTTTGTAGGTACAGAATAGATGTTTTTGATAATTAGAAACATTTTGTTGGTATTGTGTTGGTGATTTCAAGGTTTCATGCTCTGATATTGATGATTGACATTAGAATTTCTTAATGCACTTCTCATATCGTAAAAATTTGTATACACATTTTTAAAAGAAAACAAAGATATTGTTGCTTGCTTGCTCATGGGTGTTAAGGTGGAGTACATATTCAGGTAATTATACTGTTCAGTGTCACATATTGACCCAGCGGCCTAATAATGCACCTGCTTTGCATACCCTAACTGAAGGTTAACATTCTAAATGATAGTTACATAGATCTCATCAAACCTAGTATACTGCACTTGCATCAAATGCCTGATGATTCGAGGTAGCAGCATAAGTGTTCCCAATTTATCTTCCTACTACATAGGCAGTCATAGTTGTTACTATATATAATTCCAATTTTCAGCTCAAATTTGTGATAGACCACTTTTCAAGTTGTTGCTAACGTATAGATGTGATGAAAATGGTCGCAATAATAATGTTTGTTTTGGAGTATGAGTTGGTCTTTATTGAAAGTTTGTGTAGCAACAATAAAGATTGCTAAGGAAGTGAACAAAAGGCTTCGTTTTAAGTTTCAAGATGGTGTTTTCTTAAACTGGTAACCATAAAGAAGGGATGCATGCATTGATAAAAGAAATATACCATTCAAATACCTCTTAGAAGTGAAAATTTACAAAAATATAGTTGCACTGTTAAAAAGGATAAAGTATAGACTGGTTGAATTATGGAGCAAGCCAAGAGTAAGGACTTCCTTAACAAGTTTTAGTCCTTTATAAAGTCTATATAGTTATTAATCTAAAGTGAATAATATATTCCTCCTAGACTTAATGCAGATTTTGATGAAAAGAGGATTTAATGTGTATAAAGATTATAACTGTTGATACCTAGTCGTATCATGGGAGCTCTTGATGTTTGAAGTTAATGTGTATTTTATGAAAAGATTTTCAGAATCTTTGTAAATTCCACCTAATGAGAAGCCTTGTAATGATAACTTATTAAGCAAATGCCGAGTGTAGTGTTATGATGATTCGTGCAATTCAGAATCTTAATTTTTTTCATTAAAATCTTAGTACCATAGTACAGTATATTGTGTAATACTGTACTTAGTATCAGCAAGAGCTCTTGGATTATTAATATTAGGATGATGAGAGAAGAGCCAAGCATATCAGGAAGAGCTCTTGGATTATTTATATTAGGATGGTGAGAGAAGAGCCTAGCAGTTCGTAATTCTCTGGTAAAAAAAGGATTGTTGGTAATTTGTATTTGTGCTGAACATCAAAGAATTCATAGAAGAGAAATGTAGGGTTGGAAGCAATTATTTGAGACTGGTGGCATTGATTCCCTAATATCCGAAGGAAAATCAGTCTTCCATATTTGGTCAGAACGAAGCACGTGTGTGCTGTGCTCTAGATAAGACATTTTTGTTCAATTGTTTTATGTTTTAGGTAATAGTTAAAGCAAGAGCAAGCAAAAAATTGCTGCTGATTGCCATTGTGGCATAAAGTAAGTCAGCTGTGATTGTTTTCCCCCCAGGAATGGTGGCTTTGATAAATGCATCCATGTGATTCCTGAAAATCTGTTTGGACCCTTTTGTTGGTACCATATCTGAAGCTGTGAGTTTGTAGTTCTTTTTAAGGGAAATATGAGAAATATGAGTTTTGATACCTAAAAACAAAGAAAAACTCACGGTAGGAAGTCTCAGTTACATTTGAATCATAATGTAAGTTTAAAAGTAATAGTATTACTTTGAAAAAACAAAATGATATTCATTATGTAGTCTACTCACATGATGGGGATAGGACTATAAAGGTAGGAAGGGTTAAACTTTTTGTGGGGCCCTGACATGACATTGTCTGAATGTGGTTGCTACACACTACTGGGGCCCAACTGTGACATTGACTGACTGTGGACATTCTACATTGAACAAGATCCTGCAGAGCTGTGTTGGCCTGTAGGAGTAAACCTTGTGTAGGTGAGAGCCCAGAGTATCACTATCGTGCCACAACTACCCCTTTTCTAAGAAGTAATTTGGGATTTTTATGGTAATTTTGCAAGTTCATTATTCATTGTTGGAAAGCCTGAAATAATTTTAGTTTGAAAATCCTAGTTATACATAATATAATTTTTTTCAGATACAGCAAGGTTCAGTATCTCTCTTATGCCTTTATCCTTTTTCATGTCCCGTCTGCTCTTATAATTCATGAACTAAGCTAAGAAAACTGTCATCAGCTCTTTACAGATTTCTCAGTTTCTCCTTCTTTATTCAGTAGTGTATTACATAGGAGTTGCCTTCATTGTCATCTTCACTCATAACTTTTACTGCTGCCTCCTCCTCTTCTACCTTCAACTACAGTCCCATGCATCGTTGGCTAGGGCCTTGGGGAGTCTCCAGGGCCATATTAATGTTAGTGAGTATCATGATGATGGCAGATGGCACCGAAACCAGCACAGATGAGTCCTTTTTTATTTGTATTGTCAGCTACTACTGTATTACTACTTTACAGATTAGTTTTTTGAGACCACTGTATTAGTTTAATAAAATTTGAAGTGAATATTCTCTTTTAATTTCCACTGATTTGAAAGTGCAGAGGTAGTTATCTGTGATATGTTTATGCAAAGGGAACTGGTAGATGTATCATGTAAAATTTAGGCTGTTGAAGTAAATTAGTTTTGAAGTAATTAATGAGTTTAATGTACAGTCAGATGCATAATTGACTGAATTTTGGACCACACATTTTTATTTTAGGATAATTTTTATGTTTGTTTTGTAGTTAACTCAACCTTAGAATTCTAGGTAGGTGTTTTTATGAACTTGTGATGAACATGTGTATACTGCAGGAAGTCTATAAGTGAGAAATTAAAGGTCGGAGTTAAACGTGTAACATGGAAGAGGATACACTCGAGTTCACAGTGCTGTTGAATGTAGGTCTCCATCCTGTTTACTCCTCAACTCCTGGTATCAGTCATAACTTATGATTACAAGATCTTTTTGAATACAGAACAAATATGAAGAATGTGTGTGTTCCTCCTGATGTTATCAGTCTCGTGCAGCACCTTCTTGTTAAACCCTCTTCCACTATTTTGCTGCTCCATTTCAATTTTTGTAAACTATATAGTTCCCTATAATGGGGAAGAAGATTTACATGCTGAGCTCCATCTCTTGAATGCTTTCTAATATGATACAGCTTTATAAACTTTTCTGTATTCAGTATTCACATCATACTATACACTAGGTACCTTGCCTCATTCATTCATAATGAATTATCACTTAGACCCGGTGTTCATTTCTTGCACCACCACAAAGAGAAAGGAATATGTAATGTAGACCTGGTGTTCATTTCTTGCACCACCACAAAGAGAAAGGAGCATGTAATGTAGACCTGGTGTTCATTTCTTGCACCGCCACAAAGAGAAAGGAACATGTAATGTTTCTGCTGTCTACAACAGTGCATAGGATGACCTAGATTTCTTATGAACTGTTTAATTGGTAGATGATTCCAAAGCTGGAGTCATCATGAAATTTCAAGCACATTCTCTCCATAGGAAAGCCATACGTGGGAACAACATGCAAGTGATAACACTAGTAGTGAGTTATCAGCCTCAACAAAGGTGTATCATCAACAGCAGATGGAAAATACAGCATCCATAAGGACCTTCTCATTCCAAAAGGAGCCCACCTGTCTATGGTCTTTCATGGAGGGTAGCCCTGCAGCTGCAGAAACCTCATAAAAGAGGTCAGACGGTGATAGATCATAATAGATACTGTGACATAACACACTCAGTGTATTCACCCTTCCTACTTACACACAAGCCATGCTCATGCAGCAAAAACTCGTCATTGCATTTGATAACTTTACATTTACCCTGTACATTCATTGCACATCCCACAAGGCCTCTCTATCTTGCATTCTTTCCAGATCCATAAATGCAACTTGCAGTTTGTTCACTTCGAGTATTTTTTTAAATTCTTCAAGGCAGACACCTGGTCCACAAACACACTACCTCCCCTGAAATCATATGGCTTCTTTTCAGTCAGATCAGCTGTGCATGCCACCACCTCTCTGTCACTCTTCACCCATTCTTTTGAACAGGTATACTCAACAGACTTATATCTCCATAATTTGATTCATTATTGTCTACCCGTCCTTGGTTACCTCACCTTAGGCCATTCAAATAAGGAGTTTTTCATTCAGATCAGCTGTGCATGCCACTACCTCTCATTCACTCTTCGCTCATTCACTTGAACAGGTGTACTCAACAGACTTATATCTCTGTACTTTGATTCATTATTGTCTACCAGTCCTTGGTTACATCACCTTAGGCCATTCAAACAAGGAGTAGCCTCACTAACCAATCAGCATCACAGTCATCCACTTTCTTCAGAAACTCACCTGCACTGCCATTCACTCCTACTGTTTTGCCACACTTCATCTTGTACATACTTTCACTTCCTCTAAGTTCATCATAACTTTTGCCATGACTCTTATCCTGCATTCCACCTCATTCCAAACTCTGCATCAGTCTCTCAGTCATCGAACACATTTACCAGTCCTAGCAAATACTCACTGAGTCCATCTCATTTTCAACTCTTCTGACATGTTCAACTTCCCCATCCACTGTCCTCACTGCCACAACCATTTGCTCTCTTTTACTCGCTATGTGATACTCTTAGAACAATATCTTTTTATAACTGAAGTTCATCAACACTGTACTCTCGCTCCATCCATCATGTGTCACCTTTTTCAACTCTACCTTTCTCCTGACCTGCCACTTTCTCTTGTACTCTTCCCATTAATTTTACAGTTCTTTCCTTCAGATACCATTGATACATTCCCATATTTTCTTTCATTTGTTATTTAATTCCTTCATTCTCCCCTTTGCTATCCTTTTTCATATGTTCACATCCCACCACTCACTACCCTTTTTTGTATGTCCAAATACCTCCTTCTGTCTGACATGCATTTTTCCTGTGCTTTTAAATGCATCTTCCCAAAATACTTACCACTACCATAGTTTCATTTGTACTTTCACCCCATCCCATTCTTCTCTTAATCTCTGAGCCACATGGGCCACAATTCCAGGCTTGCTCTTTTACAGCACCTCTTTCGTATTTATGTCATTTAGTATCTCTCTACATGAGCCATATTTCCAAGCTTGCTCTTTTACACCACTTATTTCATACGTCTTTCCTCGTCTTAGAATCACAGACCTCCATACTCACCTTCAAAAGAAATAATCAGACATTCCTTATGCTACCCTCCTCATTATGTTATTTTCAGCTTTGCAGGTCCATCAATTAGCACATAGTTCAGTAATGCCTGTTGACTCCTAGCCCCATTCACTTCTTGTACAATTGCGTATCCAACTTCTTTTTTAAGTCGTGAAGTCCCACTGGCCAGTTGTAACAATGAAAGCAAGAGGATGACATTAGCATGCCTATCTGTGTATCTATATCTCAGGTTCCCATTCCCTCTGTGAACTCCCATCAAGGGATGGCCAAGGCAAAAGAGTCTCCACTTATCCCTGTCCTTACATGCCTCCCTTGTGTACACCATTCCATGCATTCTTCAACAATTTTTCTCTCTCCAGTATTCCTCCACCCTATTTGCTCATGTCACAGGAGGCCTTCCTTTCTCACCAAACCCTTTAATTTTACTATCATACACTCTCCTTGTAAACTCCCAGTCTTGCATTCCTTCCTCATGCCTAAACTACCTCAAAGTATTATGTTTCACCCATTCTTCCACCCCACAATGCAGTCCCTTTGCATTCCCTCCCATACCACATCTCATATACACCCCTTCATTTCTTCCTTCATTCCATCTAGTGACACCACATGCTCTTCTCAAATAGCCAAGCAGCAGGAATGTTGTAACATAGTAACATGGATCCCAAGTCAACATATGCTTATGTGGGACATTCTTGTCAGACAGCTTTAAAGTAGCCCACTTCACCCCAGGATGATTGGAATAATAAAAGAATTGAAATTATTAATATTCAGAAATTTGAATGTGCAAAAGAGAAAGTTGAAGAGATGGATCCCCATGTGTGTACAACTCCTCCTTATACTGTAAAAATGGGTAATTAATCACACCATAGGAGTCAATGTTGCCCATGTGTGTGATAGGTTATTAAAGATGATGCAGTATGGATACTGTTAATATACGGTAATACAATATACAGTTCACATGCTTTCTTTTAACCCCACAATCACTTAATGCAATTTTGAATTGTAAAGATTGCAAAATTACTTATCAAATAAAATCACAATTCTCAGTATACAACCTGACCGCATGATACCTCAAGGCAGACTGAGACCTAAGCAAAGTGAGTATACCACATGTTACCAAAAACAAGTGTGATATGAAATGCACATGGTGTGGCATTTTAAGATTTTAAAATTACTTCAATTATTAATGTATTATTATTTGCCTGCTCCATTAAATCCGAAATCCGTCAAATCGAGGGTTTATTGTAGTAAAATTTTTAAGACTAAGCCTTGCCGATGCCATTGCTTAACCCAGCTCACTTCAAAAAGGCTCCTCTGTTTATTGGAGGAATTTCCTTCTTGTACCTGCCTGAAAATCCCAGGCCCCGCCCACCACGACAGGCCACATACCTGCTTCTTTCTTTGAGACCCTTGCATTCACCTCCCCATTAAAAAACGTATTAAACAGCCATGATGACATGACACGCCAACTGCAGACCCACCTTCATCAGTAACCAATCGCCTTCTCTCTTACTTTCACTTATACTTTACTCTCTTTATAAAACTCTTCACTGCTACTCGCAGCTTTCCTCCCATGGCTAATATTTGTAAGGCCTTCCATAGAGCATCTCTGTGAACCCTAGTCATATGTTTTCTCCACATCCATAAATATTACATGCAATTCCTTCAGTTTTTCTAAATATATTTTGTACACATTCTTTACTACTCCTGAAGCTACATTGGTCCTCCCCAGTCTGAAGTTCAGTCAATGCCACAACCCTCTCAATCACCACTTTTTTCTGTCACCTCAGTAGAAGCTGGCTTACTTTATGACTACTGTACTTTACTACTCTTCCCATTATTTTTAGTGCTGCCATCCCAGAAAAGAATGACAATCCTAATCCTTCAAGGTATGAGCTCACTACTTTGATTGGTGCTATCTTCAGAAGTATTTGAATTTATCTTCCATTACAATCTTTCCTTGTATCATTAATTGAATACTAGTCCTGCAATCCAGAAGGTTTTGGAGGATCCTAATCCAGTGCCCTTATAGTTTGAGGCTGTGGATAGGCTATCTTAGGTTCTTTCTCCAAGTTGCTCACTCACTCTCTCTCTCTCTCTCTTTTCCAAGTCATTGTTCAAATTGCTTTCTGAGAATGATGAATCACCCGGTACTTTGCATAACAATGGTGTTCTTCAGGAATCAGTCTTCTCACCTACAGTCTTCTTTCCTTTAACCCCTTAATGTGTTTAGATGATTATTTACACAAGTTGAGGTATGCCTTTAGGTGTATGTTTACACTTGAGAGTTTTACACCCCAGATTCAAAGCTGCACACCAATCCTAGATTGTAGCTGAAGTTGCAGTGGGTGATAAAATCTCTCCACAGTCGGTCATCCTCAAACTATCCCAATGAGAGCTCATTTTTGTGGGTTTTATCGGAAGGAAACTTAAGAAGCTTGTTGCCAGATTTAGAGGATCAGGCAGAAGTTTATCCTGAATTATTTGACAATTTTGATATGTCTTTAGATTGTATAGAAAGTATTCTGATGGACACTGGCTCTTCTGTAATTGAAAGTTGACCCAGATGTAGCAGGAGAAAGTTGCCAGCACCTGCATGACCTTGACAGCACAGCATCTTACTGATGCAGTTGGTAATCTTACAGACTTTTAAGTTTTATGAAAAAATTATCAATGAATCACAACAACTTCCTGTCTCATCAAAACGGGACTACCGGGCTAGTCCTACCATCTTCTTCTTACAAGCATCACACACCTAATCATACCTTGCTTATTATTATCATTTTTTCTCACATAAGTACTCTTGCCAATTCCTATCCGGTCTAACATTTACAAGCTCATGAAGACAGTGTCCGTCCAATCTGTGGCCCCTAGTCCCCGGCATCATAGGGTGTTAAGAATCTCCGGGTTGCAGCCTGACTCAACTGCCAATAAGAGGGAGGGTTCTAGCAGTAGTAGTACCGATCCCTCCCATGACTTTCCCTCCTCTGTGAGACCTTCCTCCTTCTCAATTTACTATACCAACATTCGTGGTCTCTCTAGTAACCTCTCCTCAACTGAACACCATCTGTCTAGTGAATCTCCTAATATCTTACTTCTGTGTGAGATACAGTTGTCTAATGATGCTCTCACAAGTCCCTTTTTCATATCTAACTATAATCTCCAATCGCGATTCCGTTTCAAAGGTGGTGTTTATGCTTATTCCAACATAAACACACCTGTTGAAGGCCACAAGGACCTTGAATCCCCAAACTTTGATGTTATGTGGCTCAAACTCTGTCTCCCTTCTACCACATTTGTCCTCTGTTTCGCCTACTGCTCCCCAAATTCTAGAAACTTTGCATCCTTCTCTGACTATCTAAGCTCCTGCCATGAGACTGTGATATACTCTCACCCGTAAGCTGAGATCCTCTACCTCGGGGACTTCAACGTTCATCATAGGGAATGGTTGAATTCCTCCTATACGGACAGTGGAGGGGTCGAAGCCCTCACGTTCTCCATTCTCAATTATTTAGAGCAAATTATGTCCCACCCTACCCATATCCCTGACCGCTATGACCATTCTCCTAATATTCTAGATTTGTTTTTCACTTCTTGTCTATCTTGCTGTAAATACACAATCTCATCCCCAATTGGTTCATCTGATTATACTCTCATAAGTGTATCTATTCAAACGGCACCTCCCCCTCCAGCAGCCCTTTCTAAGCGTAAATACTGGCACCAACAAAGCTGACTGGAATGACTTACGTAACTTCTTTTCTGACCTTCCCTGGGAAAATTACTGTCTCTTTTGTGGTGATGCGTCTGTCTGTGCCAAACGCATAACAGAGGTTATTCTTGCGGGAATGGAAGCATTTATCCCTTTTTCCTCCAAGACTACTTCTTCAT
>JAYMFT010216619.1:0-11421 GCA_038088735.1 Panulirus argus
GGCTTAGAGTGAAAATCCTCACTTGGCTAATGTGTCTGTTCCTTCTTTTGGAAAAGTAAAAACTGGAGGGGAGGATTTCCAGCCCCGTGCTCCCTCTCCTTTTAGTCGCCTTCAACGACACGCAGGGAATACATGGGAAGTATTATTTCTCCCTTATTCCCGGGGCTATATATATATATATATATATTTATTTATTTTTTGATATACTTGATCACTGTTTCCAGCATCAGTGAGGTAGTGCCAGGAAACAGATAAAGAAAGACATCCACTCATATACACACATATATACATACAAGCACATATATACACATGTACATATTCATACTTGCTCTCCTCCATCCATTCCTGATGCTACCCAGCCCCACATGAAATAGCATTGCCACCCCCTGCATCAGCGAGGTAGCACCAGGAAACAGAAGAAAAAGGCCGCATTCACTCTCAGTCTCTAGCTGTTATGTGTAATACACCGAAACAGCTCTCTAGCTGTTATGTGTAATACACCGAAACCACAGCTCCCTATTCACATCCAGGCCCCACAGACCTTTCCATTGACATCACATTGATCTTAGTATACCACATCGTTCCAATTCACTCTATTCTGTGCATGCCTTTCCCCCAGTGCGTGTTCTTGCCCCAATCACTCAAAATCTTTTTCGCTCCATCCTCCCATCTCAAGTTTGGTTTCCCAGTTCTCCTTGTTCCCTCCACTCCTTAAACATATATCATCTCTGTCAACCTTTCCTCACTCATTCTCTTCATATGTCCAAACCATTTCAACACACCCTCTTCTGCTCTCTTAGTCACACACTTTTTATTTCTACACATTTCTCATACCCTCTCCTTACCTACTCAGTCAAACCACCTCACACCCGATATTGTGCTTAAACATTTCTTTTCCAACACATCCAACCTTGTCTGCACAACCCTGTCTATAGCCCATGCCTTGCAACCATATGATATTGCTGGAACTACTATTCTTTCAAACATACCCATTTTTGCCCTCTGAGATAACATTCTCTCTTTCCACACATTCTTCATCACTCCCAGAACCTTTGCACCCTCCCTTACCTTATGACTCACTTCTGCTTCCATGGTTCCATTTGCTGCCAAGTCCACTCCCAGGTGTCTAAAACACTTCACTTCCTCCAATTTTTCTCCATTCAAACTTACATCCTAACTTGTCCCCCAACCCAGCTGAACCCAGTAACCTTGCTTTTATTCACATTTACTCTCAACTTTCTGCTTTCACACACTTCCAAACTCCATCATCAAATTTTGTAGTTTCTCACTCGAATCTGCCACCAGTGCTGTATCCTCGGCGAACAACAACAGACTCTTTCCAGGCCCTCTCATCCTCCACAGACTGCATACTCACCCCTCTCTCCAAGACTCTAGCATTTATCTTCCTCACCACCCTTTCCATAAACAAATAAAACAACCATAGTGACATCACACATACCTGCCATAGACCAGCCTTCACTTGAAACCATTCACTGTCCTCTCTTCCTACTTGTATACAAGCCTTACACTCTTGATAAAAGCTTACTGCTTCTAGCAGCTTTCCTCACATAAAGTATTTCTATCAATCATATCATATGCCTTCTCCAGATCCATAAATGCCATGTACAAATCCATCTTTTTCCTTAAAGCGAGCACCTAATCCACACATCCTCAACCATTTCTAAAATTACACTGCTCCTCTCCAGTCTGATCTTCTGTACATGCCTTCACCCTCTCACTCAATATCCTCCCATACAACTTAACATACATACTCAACAAACTTCTACCTCAGTAGTTTGAACATTCACCTTTATCCCCCTTGCCTTTATACAGTGGCACTATATATGCACTTTACCAAACCTCATGATCCCTACATGCATTGAATATCCTTACCAACCCCTCAGCAACACAGTCACCTCCTATCTTATTAAATTCAACAGGAATACCAACTACTCTAGCTGACTTTCCTGTTTCATCTTACTCAAAGCTTACACCACCTCTTCTATGTTCACCAAACCACTCTCCATGACTCTTTCACTTTGCATACCATCCTAACGAAAACACCCTACATCTGCAACTCTATCATCAAGCACATATAACTGTCCTTCTGAATGCTCATGCCATCTCCACCTCACTTCATCACTACCTGTTATCACCTCCCTTTTTGCCCCCTTCATTGATGTTCCCGTTTGTTCTCGTCTTTCACACATTATTTACCTCTGTCCAAAATATCTTCATATTCTTCCTAAAGTTTACTGATCATCATTCTCCCATATTCTCTTTTGCCCCCTTTTTCAGTATCTGCACCTTCCTCTTGACCTCCTGCCACTTTCTCTTGTGCATCCCTCAGTCATTTGTACTCCTTCTCCATTAGTATCACCCAAATGCCTCTCTTTTGTCTTTCTTTTGAAAATTTACTTCTTCATCCCACTACTAACTACCCTTTCTAATCTGCCAACCTCCCACCTTTCACATGCCACATGCATGTCATGTACATGCCATCACTGCTTCCCTAAATATCTGCCATTCCTCACCCACTCCCTCGCTTCATGTACTCTCACCTTTTGCCATTGTACACTCAGTATCTTCTATTTCTTCACACAAGTCTCCTTTCCAAGCTCACATACTCTCACCACTCTCTTCTCCCTGACATTGTTTCCTTTTTTTTCAAAATCCTCTACAAATCTTCACACTCTGCCTCCACAAGATTGTGATCAGACATCCCACTAGCTGCCTCTCTCAGCACATTTATGTCCAAAATTCTCTCTCTCTCTCTCTCTCTCTCTCTCTCTCTCTCTCTCTCTCTCTCTCTCTCTCTCATAATACCTGCTGACCATCTCATAAGTATACATGTGTATATCCCTCTCTTTGAACCAGTTATTCCTAATCACCAGTCTTTTTTCAGCCCACAACTCCACAAGCTTTTCACCATTTCCGTGCATAGCACTGAATACCCCATGCACCCCAGTTATACCCTTAACTGCCAAAGTACTTACCTTTGCATTTAAATCACCTGTCACTAATACCTTTGCATTTAAATCACTTATCACTAATACCTTTGCATTTAAATCACCTACTACTAATATCCTGTCTCTGACATCAGAACTGCTGACATACTCACTCAGCTGTTCCCAAAACACTTGCCTCTCGTGATCTTTCTTTCCATGGGCAGGTGCATAAGCACAAATAATCATACATCTCTTGTCATGCACTTTCAGTTTTACCCACATTAATCTGGAATTTACTTCCTTACATTCCATCACCTACTACCACAACTCCTGCTTCCATAGTAGTGCTACTCATTCCTTAGCTCTTGTCATCTCACTAACCCCTGACTCTACTCCTATGACATTTCTAAACCATTGTTCCCCTTAACACTCTAGCTTTGTTTCACTTAGACACAAAACATGGAGGTTTTTCCTCAAACTATTACCTGTATCTCCTCTCTTCTCATTGTGGTTACATTCCTGTGTGTCGTAGAAGCAACTAAAAGTGGTGGGAGCATGGGGCTGGAAGTCCTCCCCTCCTGTTCTTAATTTTCCAAAAGAAGGTGCAGAGAAGGGGGCCAAGAGAGGATTTTCCCTGTAAGGCACGGTAATTTGTTCTTGACGCTAATGCGGAAAATGGCGAATATATATGAAGAAAATATATATATGTGTATATATTTTTTCTTTTTTCATGCTTGATCACCTTTTCCTGCATTAATGAGGCAGGGCCAGGAACAGACGAAGAAAGGCCACATCTCCTCACATCTATTCTTAAGCTGTCTTGTGTAATGCACCGAAACCATTGCCCCCTATCCACATCCAGACTCCACAGACCTTTCCATGGTTTACCCGGGACATTTCACATGCCCTGATTCAATCCATTGACAGCATAACCCCAGTATACCACATCGTTCTAGTTCACTCTTCCGCGCACACCTTTCACCCTCCAGCATGTTCAGGCCGTTATCGCTCAAAATCATTTTCACTCCATCCTTCCATCTCCAGTTTGGTTTCCCCATTCTTCTTTGTTCCCTCTGCTTCTGACTCATGTATCATCTTTTTCAACCGTTCCTCACTCATTCTTTCCATATGTCCAAATCATTTCAGCATGATCCTCTTTTGCTTTATCAACCACACTCCCTTTATTACCACTCATCTCTCTTACTCGATCAAACCACCTCTCACCACATATTGTCCTCAAATATTTCATTTCCAACACACCCACCCTCCTCCACACAGCCCTATCTATAGCCCATGTTTGAGGACAATATGTGGTGTGGTGTTGTTTGATCGAGTAAATAATAAAAAGGTAAGACAGATGTGAGGTAATAGACAAAAAGAGTGTGGTTAAATGAGCAGAAGAGGGTGTGCTGAGATGATGTGGACAAATGGAGAGAATGAGTGAGGAAAGGTTGACAAAGAGGATATATGTGTCAGAAGTGGGGGGAACAAGGAGAGCAGGGAGACCAAACTAAAGATGGAAGGATGGAACAAAAAAGATTTTGAGAGACTTGGGCCAGAACATACAGGAGGGTGAAAAGCCTGCACAGGATAGAGGGAATTGGAATGATTTAGTATACTGGGGTTGACTTGCTATCAGTGGACTGAATCAGGGCATGTGAAGCATCCAGGGGAAACAATGGAAAGGTCTTTGGGGCCTGGATGTGGATAGGGAGATGTGGTTTTGGTGCATTACACATGACATCTTGAGAATGGACGTGAGCAGTTGTAGCCTTTCTTTTGTTGTTCCTGGAGCTACCTCACTAATGCGGGAAATGGCAATCAAGTATGAAAGAAAAGAAATAAAATATATAAATATGAGTAATAGTAACAATGGATAGTGGTAAATTTCAGTTAGTGAATGTGAGTAACAAGGTAATCCACCCCACTGTTCCCCACCCCTTTTCTTCAGAGCTGTCTTACAACTATGTAAGCTATGTTAGCTGGCTTTTTTGCACATATTTATAAATTTTACATGTACCTCTTTCATGAATAGTGGTAAGGCATATGTGAATATGCATCAGAAGCTCATTTCCCATTCAACCATGACCCCTCCCTCCATCCATCAGCCACCTCATGTTGCCTTAGTGCATAACTTATCACCATGCCACAGCCATATAAGTTATGTGAAAAATCACTTTTTCATGTTTCCTTTACTTTTACATATATTTCTCTCATTTTGTAATGGGAAATAGAAAATTGGAACTTTTTTCCCCACATCAAGATTCATAAATACAGAATGGCCTGCCAATTAAGGGTAAAGGGTTAATTCTGAGAATTTAGAATTATCAGAGATATTTGACAACCTTGACCAAAGCTGCTATTCAAAACTTGATTAGTCTGGTTTCATTTGTAGCACATACAGAAATATATACAAACTTGTGGGCAAGTGTTTTCTTCAAGTAGAGAGAGAGAGAGAGAGTTTTTTTTTTTTTTTTTTTTTTTTTTTTTTTTTTTTTTTTTACATGATTGTTTATATATGGAATGATTTACTACTGTAGGTAGCCAGCCAATGACTAGGGAGATATATTACCAATACAACCCACGTGGATATCAAGAGGGTTGGTGACAGCTGTGTAGTGAGCTAGCTTTTCAGTGGTTGCCAAGTTGCACTCCTCTGATCCAGGTAGCTGTCTTTTCTTTTTGCCCGACTCGCTCGTGGACTATTGGCATTCTTTCCACAAAAATGCAGTTTCTCCTTTTCATACATAACATTTAACATTTAACTCACATGGCTCATTCTTCATAACTGGGTTTTCTTGCGGTGAGTACTATGCATTATCCTTGCCTTTTGGCAAAATGGTGTGAGCATTAGATAAAAGTAGTAGGCAGGAGCATTAGGTAGAAGTAGTTGGTGGGAACATTAAGTAGAGTAGTCATTAGGAACATTTGGTAGGAGCCTCTGCAAACGTTTCATCAGAGTTGCCCTCTGCAAGTGGCCTGTTAAGGGTGAGATACCAAAAGCTAAGAAGTGGTACTGAAGTTCATTATTTATGGAGAGACTATTGCTGTGGCCACCCCCTTAAGAGTGTTCCAGGTGGGAACAGGGGTCAAAGATATAGATAAATAGATGGATGGAATGATTTACCAATTACAGTGGTTGAAAGCAACACCATGAATATATTTGAAGAATGTAGTAGGTGAATACCTCATTTCGAATCCACAACTGATGTTATTTGCACAGCTGTAGTTCAAAAAGTTTTTTAGCATATCTCCAAAAGTCCTTGCTTTTCAGCTCTCTCCTTACAGTGTTCTGTATTTCTGATATCGCCTTACACAGTCTTGAAAGGTCTTATTTGTTTGTTTATATTTTTCCAGTTTTTCTTGTATTTTTGTTTCATCCAATTTACATCTGAAAGTATCTCAGTAAGAAAGTGCAGAATCTTCAGTTGGGAAGTTTTTCTTGGAAACATACCCAAAAGATATTAGACGAGATATATGAGTGCCTATCCAAAAGTTTGAAAGGTTATTTAATGCAATACAGGGAGAAATAGGAAATACAAATTGAGTGACAACAGAAACATTGAGAAGAAAACTAGACTCATGACTGAAGTCAATCCCTGTTGAACCTCGAAAAAACAATTATTCCAGAGGAGTGGTGGCAGAGAAATACCTTTTAATTCAACAAGCAAGACATGTAGGAAGTGCAGTGCACTATCCTTGGCATTTTGGCAAAATCTCATCATAGTTCCTTGTAGTTAGGTACTCCATTCTTCTTTATATCCTCCTCCTCCTCATATCCCTCTCTCCTTCATGCTGGCCTTGCCATTCTGGCAGAACCTTGTTGCATGTATTTGTAGATAGGTAGGGACTCCTCTTTTCATCTTTACATCATCCTTCTCTTCCTCCCACCCTCCTCACTTCCTCAGAGCAGCAGCAGCACCCTCTCTGCCAGCTAAATATTATCTAAGACTTTTTAATTAGCATTCATTCCATTTCTAATCAGAATACCTGTCAAGATACAAGATATCTAAATATTCACTTCTTGATACACAACAACCTCCCTAAAACCTTCCAGTTTATCAAACAATTGTAAAACTTGATACTTCAGTGGCCTCTCTTGTATTATGTATGGTCTTTTTCTATTCTTTGGATGTACCATACTATACACCTTTAACTGTGAGAGCCCTGTGGTAGGTACGCAGATGGCATGGAAACAGGCAGTGATAAAGTCCTTCCTCAAGAACATGTTCAAGCTCTAAATTATTGACTGACCATGTGGTTGTGTGAAACATTTGAATGGATGATTGGTGAAAATTTCACCATCAGTAATGTTCATGGTTTGTCTACATGGAGGTTTGAAGCATAATAGTAAGGAAGACCTTGCTTCCATGGGAAGTAAAAAGTGAAAGCACAAATTATATTTTAACTGAGCATTCATAAGATATATTTTTGATGACTTTGTTTTGAACTGAAATCAGTAATTAGAAGTCATCTATTGTTTTTTTTAGATTGATAAATTTTCTTGCTCTCTCAGTTACCAGATGAAGTGGCTTACTTTAGGCAGCATCAGTCACATTGGGCAGAAGTTTACTTTGCTCCTTTTTACCTTATTACCAGGATTATATCTTTACTTTGTCAACTTTATTGGTGGTAGACAGTTCAAAAATGTTGCTAGCTTATCAGCATTATTCGTTGATGAGGGCTCAGTTTACAGACTTTTGACTATTTTCTAAAAGTCTACACAAAGAGTTGAAGCAACTGCATTATGTTGCCTTCTTGTCTGATGTTCCCATAATTAAAGCCTTTAATGATCACTGAATTTGCTCATCTGCCCACACAATATGTACCACATAATCATAGCCTTATCTAGCCTTAGAATTTTGAATTTTTTATTGTACCATTTTCAAGATACCTGCCACACATGACAGGCTATTGATGCATCACTAACTTTTTTCTTGCATCTTATGTTCAGTGTATCAGTAAAGGGTAAAGTAATATGCTTACCATATTTTCCTAAGGGAATGCAGTTGCCAGTATTGACTAAAACTCAAACTCTCCCATTTGACACGCTGGTCCCCAGATAAACCCTGAGTGAAATAGTCGTGAAATATACATGACTATAAATTATCAAATAAAGAAAAAACAAGTGAAATAAATGTAAACATAAAAATCCATAGTCAGAGAAACCATCTAGTGGGTTATGCTAGGAAACCTAGTTAATAGGTTTCATCTCTATTTCTCCAAACAATGATTTTACTACTTTTTAACATTTTATGTTACTTTTATGCTAGACTTCTTACTAACAGACAAACCCCTAATTAGAGGGATAAGGCTAGAAAATGTGTTGTGGACTGGTTTGCTGTGGTTTAGAAGATACAAAAGACTATTAGCATTTTAGACTGCTCCCATACTTTCATCCTGTCAGGACTTTTGTTCTTACACTTTTTTTTTTTTTTTTTAATGAATAATGAGAGTGTTGATCTAGAAGTAAAGTTAGATGCTTTGAAGCTTTAGCTGCAGCTGTAACAAACATCGAGACAGTAGCCTTAATTAGTGTTCTTTGTATTAGAAACACAACAGTGTCCTTTCTACTCATCAGCTTGGCTGTAAGATTTTTAAGGCTGAAACCCCAGTTAATATAAATAAAAATGTTCAGCTGAAACCATGCTAGTATGAATAAAAATGTTCAGCTTAGGCAGCTGCAACCATATTAGTATGAATAGAAATGTTCAACCTAGTCAGCTGCAACCATGCTAGTATGAATAAAAATGTAAGCTGCAGCCATGCTAAAATGAATGAAAATATTCAGCCTAGTGACACTTGCTCCTTTGTGTCAAATGGCATGGGATAATTTTGATACAGCAGTAAAGATTTTGAGCAATCAGGGTTTGAACATGCAGGAGGTTGAAAGGGGTTCAGAGAGAGTGAATTGGGATGGTGTAGTTTACAGAGATCGATGTGCTGTCAGTAAACTGAACCAAGGGGTAAGACATGGAAAGGTCTGGAGCCTGGTTATGGACTGGGTAGCTGTGGTTTTGGTTCATTATATATGACAGCTATAGAATGGATGTGAGCAAATATGGCCTTTCTTTGTCTGTTAGAATGGAAAACAAAAGCTTTGATAAACAAACCAAAGGCTTCATGTTATCATCTGTCCTATTTCATTGGTAATTTGTGCATTTTTTACTGCAGTAACTTCAGAAAACACCTGCAAAAATAGATAAAAACATCTACAGCTCAGTAATATGTGTTCCTCAGGGAAATAAACCCAAAGAGGAACTCTCAATGTAAAGTTATGTTAGATGTAAGGCATGTTAGACTAGGGTATCTCTGATGTGTAAGCTGCTGCTTTTTTGAGAAACTTGGTAAATTTTCTAAGATATTTTCTACTAAATTACTACTGTGTCTCATATGGAGGGAAATGCAGTGTGCATTTCAAATATCTGAGGAATCATTTTCATACCCTATCTTGAAAATTGAAATTGCAGCAATGTTGACCACTGGGGACTGTCATGAACCTCGTCAATATGTTATATGCCTGTATGCTACATGACAAAATAACTGAATTAGGTAGATAAAAGTTAGATTAATTGGCAGCTGTTATACTGCTGCAGTAAGTCTTGATATATGAAGGTCACAGAGAAACCAAGGATTGCCTAGAAATATGCTGGAACTATATTGGACAGACCACTTTTTAATATCTAATTTCATTTAATTCATTGACGCTGATAGAATTTTGTCATTAGTAAATCACATAATACAGTGTACTAGGGACAGTTTGGTCCTATCTACTAGGCAGTGCCCAGTGGCATATGTTTACTTCTGTATGTGACTTACTCCTGAAGTCTGTAATGTTGAAGAGTTCTCTTTTGGTTGTTGTATATCTAACTTAAGTGTGTTACATGCTAGAATTCTCTATTAGGTGGTAGGATTACACTTAATTCTTCACATGGGATGTGAAGCAATGCATTAGATATCTACCATCAGACCAAAGTTAAGTATCTTTCATATTACTTCAAAGTTATTGTACAGCACTGTTTTATGATATCCTTTTTAAACTTAATTACTCATTAATTATGAGATATAAGTACAGTCTTGAATTTAGGCACTGGTTATGTTTGGTGAACAGACTTCATATATTCTCAGTAAAAAAGAATTCAAGCAGCAGCAGACCACTGAGTCCTTTTGAGGTTGTAGTGGAAGATATCCAAACTTTCTGATCAGTGAGGTAAACAGTAGAGAGGAATCTAGATGATTCAGAGAAAAACTTGCAAACTATTCAGTGACTAATGTGGCATAAATGAGGTTAGCCATAGACTTGAAGCAAAACATAAACAAATCTATTCTTAAACTTGTTTACAGTACTTGCTTCAACTGCTCTGATTGGTACATCATTTTATTTGTTAATAATCCTGTTAAAGAAAAAGTATCCATTCCTACAAATGAAATCAGATGAATCAGGCTTTTTTTTTTTCCAAGATAATCAAAGCCTTTGATAATTTGTAATACCTGTATAATAACACCTCTTAACTTTCTCATTTCTGAGCTAAATAGATTTAAGATTGTTAGGCATCACTCTAAAGATTTGATTGTTAGCCATGGAATCATATCATTGTTCGATGCTGTTTCAATCCATTCTGTCTATGTCTTTTTTTACGAAGGATGACCCAAACTGAGGCACTTTGGTGAATTGTAAAGTGTGTGGATGCTTTCCTTTGACTTAAATTCAAAAGACTTACCTATGGAACTAAAAACTCTTGCTCTTTTCACTGATTCCCTGCACTGCTTATTTGGGTTTTGATCACCAGAGATTTACACCCAAGTCTTTTTCCTCATTTACCTTGTAGTACAGTAGAAATCATACAGTGGCTTTGCTTATCATAGTTACTGTCAGTATATAAAATTTTACACTTATCAGTATGAAAATTGATTTTCCACTTATAAGCCCAGTCCATCAATTCGTCTATGTTAGTTTGCTGCTGCCAATGTTCAGTTTCATTTATTGATATATTTCCAAACTTATTATCATCAGTGAATTTTGATATCTTACAATGCAGCCCATTATCAAAATCAGGAGTAGATAGGGGTGAGCAAGTGTGAATATGTACATGTGTATATGCATGTGTATATGTATGTGTATGTATGTATATATGTATATGTTGGTATGTATATATATGTACTGTGTATATATATATGTGTGTATGTGGGGGATGGGTCTTTCTTTGTCTGTTTCCTCGTGCTACCTTGTTGACGCAGGAAACAGCGATCAAGAGTAATGAATAGATATAAATAAATTTACATTTATTATACTTGATCACTGTTTCCTGCGTCAACTAGGTAGCGCCAGGAAACAGACGAAGAAAGACCCATCCCCCACATACACACATATATACATATCAACATACACATACATACACTTACACATATACACATGTACATATTTACACTTGCTCGCCCCCATCCACTCCTGATGCCACCCCGCCCCACGGGA
>JAYMFT010216630.1:0-11421 GCA_038088735.1 Panulirus argus
AACTCTCATTCCCCTGTAACACACATATAATAAATCGTAATAGTAGTCACATAAACACACAGACACACACACACACACACACAGCCTTGTAAGCAGGAAGCCAGAGTCTGTGTGTGGCATGGAGACGACTTGACAGTTGACAGTATTCGATTTCCCTTCCACGTACTGTATATGATTAATGACCCGGGCGAGAGGGAATGCCTGACAGTTCTCCGGAGGCGAGGCTTTTCTAAGCCCCTAAAGCTGTGATGAAGTAGGATTGAGGGATTACTTATGAATGGGGGAAGGGAGACGACAGCGCAGCTAGCGTGAAAGAAAATGAGGTGTGTGTGTGTGTGTGTGTGTGTGTGTGTGTGTGTGTGTGTGTGGATACATGCATAGGAGTAAAGACATAGTACATTTATACTACATTGATTACCTATTTGTAATTACTTTTTTTACTGTGCGGACAAAGAGTTTTATACTTGTGGGGGCCCATCTCGTGAACATCTCTTTGTGAGTGTGTGATAACTATTTGTGATTACCATTTCTGTGTTACGAGGAGAGAAGCTTACTCTCGTGTTGCTCCGTCACACACACGCTTATATATATATATATATATATATATATATATATATATATATATATATATATATATATATTTATAAAGTGTGTGTGTGTGTGTGTGTGTGTGTGTGTGTGTTCACGGGGATGTTGAAGAGACAGCAAATACATCAATACATAATTGAGCATCGCTTTGTTTTTCTAAACGTCCCAATTGTACAATGAGGCTGAACCGAACATCTTAACTATCTACTTAAGTCCTATTGTCTTATTTACATCCAAAGATATTTCAAAATTGATCAAGTAACAGTCCATTACAACAACACATGAGGTATTCCTTTTAATTGTTCTATAAACGTTATCATCTAACAAGGATAGGTTGTTTATGATTTGATATATAAAAAAACAAACTCCGTTGGAACATAAGATCACGTACATATCTGGGGTCTGCCATAAATCTATCAAAATGTATGGCAACTGTTTGACTAATGAATTATGAATGGCGATATGACCTTTGAGCACGACAGTTCGACCCTTGAGCACGACGCTACGACCAGTGAGAACGACATTAGGATATGATAGAGTGGCTTGTGAACCGACCCCTAAGAGTATAGTCAGAGGTCAAGCCATCATACCTAAGCATCTTACAGTAGTAATCAAGAGTCGTTCCGTCTTGTTCAAGGGTCGTTCTTTCTTCCCTCACTCATCCTTAACGTCAGGAAGAGCCAGACTGTACAGGACGAGGATTGAAAGAACTCCCATACTGCGCACCTCTGCTTACGTGCCCGTCTGTCCGTCTCTTCTGCCACGTTATATCTCAAAAGGAAGGGAGAGGGAATCTGTCCTTCCCCAGTCACACTTAGCACTCAGGACTGGTTGTAACTCCGCAAGGTCTTGTGTGATCATAGCGTCGAGTTGCTTTTCCTCGTCATACTTTTATATTTCCTTGAGTAGCTCTCCTTAAGTTGCGAAGTATTTTACGTAATATTCTTGCGTCACCCGCGTCCTCCTTGGTGACGGGCGAGTCTTTGAGAACACGGAGGTCGTGCGAACAACAGAGCCAAGAATGGCATCGTCTTCCGTAACAGTAAAGTATTCAGTCCTCTGCATAAGACATGGGCCACTGTCTTGATTCGATTCTTCCTCTGAATATTTCATACACCGAGTGTAAACCCTCTGGCTCGCCTCGGCAAGAAGGTTGTATAATGTATGATCTTTTCATGGACCATTCTTGAAGGACTGGGTTCCATCGGGTGTATTCATTCACGGGCGTTATACACGGTAGTGACGCCATTTGTCAACACTCACCATACAGAAGGTGTTACTGAAGTAACCGATTTTCGGAATAAAATCGAAAAAATTTGATTATTGCGCAGCAGCATGTAAATACTGTACCATAAAATATGATTACTGTACCACAAAATACGATCACTGTACAATTAAATATGATTACTGTACCACAGACTATGACTACTATACTAAAGGATATGAGCACTGTACTTTATGTTTATTGCACCAGAGAATTTGAACAGTTTCCCATGGAATGCGATAACTGTACAATAGAATGATTACTGCAGCACATAACATGATTACCACACCATCAAATATTACTGCTGTACGACAAAAAGAATATCAATATACCAAAGAATATAGTCATTGTACCTTATACCATATAACATCAATATAACACTACACATTTATCATATTATTGCTGTGATTAAGGAAGAACATTAAAGCGATTGCATACTTTTGATGCTTAGCGTTTCTCTATGGATTATTTCTTTCTTATGCAAGCACACGATCAACATCAGGAAAAAGATTACTCATGATATTCTAACACAATACACTCAACCGCTCTGCAGTCACACTTGGGCAGCCCTCTGCGGTAATGGCACACCCGAGAGCACACACACACCCGACCTGTGGCAGTAATGGCACGTGCACCTGAGAACGGGCTGTCTTTGACAAGAACCCGTGCTTGGCGAATCTCCACACACATACACGCACGGACATCCACGGTATAGCGGTTAGCGTACTAACCGTAACTCAGAATGGGCCAGTCCGAGGTCGGAGGACCTGCATGGGTTCGAGTCCTGGCCGCGGCAGTTGGCCCTACACACAACCGAAGCGCTCATCTTCCCCTGCGGGGGCTGGTCGATAAATGGGTACTCGACTTAGATTTGGGATGTTTGTATGTGTAAATACATGAATAAAAGTACAGAAATTGTACATATATATACAAGGTTAAGAGACGGGGCAACACGAGTGTAAGACTCTCTCCTAGTAATACCCAAGTAGTAATCACAAGTGGTAATCACACACACACACACACAAAGTCAGACAGCGTGGAAAATGGTCATATGATATCCCAGTGCACTAATAATGACAACACAAGGATTTCACTGGAATGCGGTTATCACTGCGCAAAATAAAGCCCCTGAACACGACACTACGAACCCACGTGCAAGAAGGCCCCGGTCAGTGACCTTACTCTTAGAGGTTCAATCCAAGGCTACGCCATCATAACTCAAGGTTTCGTACCGTAGTGCTCAAGGGTCGTACCATCATGCTCAAGGGGTAGTATCCCGTCGTGCTCAACAAGAGTCGTATCCCAGCGTCCGAGGGTCGTGCTGTCGTGCTCAAAGGATCGTACCGTCATCGTTCGAGGATCCTACCGTCGTGCTCAAGGGATTAAAATCACTGAGCAAAAATCGTAAGCCCGTGTTCGTCTGCCTGTGCGGGTCATGCACGGGCCACCGTCTCATGCTAAGACCCGCGGGTAATGGTTACAGATAGACAGATAATTACCCTCATCATTAAGTTCTTTGCGATGTTTTCCTAATGAGGTAATTACCGTTCGAGGTCATTCGCTCCCTGTGGTGGCGTCCTCAGACCTGAAATCCAGTGTATTTTATTAGAGCGTCTAAACAAACACACACGTGTGTGTGTGTCTGCAGACGCACGCACGAGTCGAGTCACGATACTTATATACAGTGATAAGGAGACGGGGCAACACGAGTGTGTAACTCTCTCCTCGTAACACACAAATGATAATCACATGTAGCGATCATATGCAGATACGGACGTACAGACTAATGAACACTTGTAATAGATAGAATCACAAATACGTTCCCACACATAAAGACACAATCATACCCACCCACCCACACACAAAACAAAAAGATACATATATGAGATCATAACATGAAATCAGTGACTGAATAGGGAGTGAGTGAAGAAACGGTGAAAGCTGAAGTTATACAAAAGTTTAAAAAGTTGTAAGTTGAAGTTGAAGGTATGGCGCCCCGCGAGTGTAGAACTCCTTCACTCTACAGTACAATAACTAATCAGCGTAACCAGCGGTTAGCGTTACTGACCTTCATGCTTGTGCGGGCCACCTGGGATCAAATCCGCATAGGTTCGAATCCTAGTTAAGGCGGCCGGTCCACAGTCCACCCAGCTGTTCATCCTTCCCTAGAGGTTGGTTGATAAAATGGGTACCTGTCATAGGCTAAGGTGTGTGTGTGTGTGTGTGTGTGTGTGTACATGCAGAGGAGTAATGACATGATACATCTATGCTACGTCAAGAGACGGGGCAACACAAGTGTAAAACTCTCCCCCCGTAACCAACAAATGGTAATCACTAACAGTAATCACACACACACACAAATACGCAGAAATGCACTCTTACAAACATCAACATAGCTTGTGTCTCGACTGGTGAGCTCTTGTTAGCGGCCGATATCCGATCTACATAATATATGATTAATGAATTGGTTAAGAGGATGAACCTGACAACGCAGGGACCAGGGTAGTGCTGGGCCCTCTGAGCCGAGCGGGACGGGGAATGTGGGATTACCACTAGTGGGAGAGTAGTGGGAAGGGGAAGGTGGAGAGAAAGGATGGTGGGAAGGGAGGTGGATGGGAGTACATGGGAAGGACAGACCACAGGGGGACCTGATCGTCCAGGGCGAGGGTTCTCTGTTGACTGGACCAAATACAGAAGCGGGAGAGTAAAGCAGAAGGCACCTCCCCGACCCACCTCTCCCTCCGGCTCAAGATAGATGAGAGGATACGTCATGCAGTAAGGGTGAAGTATACTGCCATAGATATTTCGTAGGAAACTGTGAACGGGATAAGTTCCGTACGAAATGTACGAAAGAACGCCTGCCCTGGGGACTGGCCACTGAAAAGACAGATAGGTCTATAAATCTCTCCTTGAAGCAGGATTATTTACTGATAGCAGATATCACTGAAGTTATTGCCGAGCCTTGATCTGAAGGTATTGATGGCCTTAAAGCAAGTGTGTATGTGTGTGTGTGTGTGTGTGTGTGTGTCTTGACCTTGTATATTTTTACCATGTCTTTTACTCCCATGTACACACACACATACACACACATACACACATACACACACACCCTAGCCTAAGCCAGGTTACCCGTTTATCGACCAGTTCCAAAGAAAGAACGAACAGCTGGGTTGAATGTGCGCCGATTGCCGCGCCAAGAACTCGAACCTGGGCGGGCCAAGCGTGAATCATGGACCGCAAGGCTAAGCGCAACACCACGTAAACGCGCGATTAATTGGTCCGGGAATCGAACTCGCTTGGAAGGCGAGAATTCTAACACTATACCACGCGCGTTATAAATCGGTTAGCATTTTACATTAATTCATTTTCTCTTCCCAAGACTAAAGCACATAGGATCTACCTGCCCCCCTGGTCTACGCTCCTTTTATGTCTTTTCAATCGTAATTATATTACTGAAGTGCATGTGATATTAGGCACTCGATGACATCACTGACATCAATCGGGGTCATCTCTGACGCCATGCATCATCAATATCTCTTCAGTAACTTATCATCGACACCTCTGGCATCAGGTAGCCTCGCCTCGACATCTCTAACGTCATCATCGACATCTCTGACGTCGTGCCTCATGAACACTGACTTCTTGTATCAGTCATCTCTGACGTCATGTACCATCAACGTCTGACTACGTCATGCATTATCATCTCAGTCGTCGTGTGTCATGGACATCTCTGATGTTACGTAACATAGACATCTCTGACGTCATGTATCATCACCTCTGACATCATATATCACAGACATCTCTGACGCCGTATATACAATGACATCTCTGACCACATACCATCGGCTCCTTTGATGTAGTGCATCAGCAACACCTCTGACGCCATGTATCATCTACATCTCTGACCTCACGTACAATCATCTCTCTGACGTCATGTATCATGATGGCGTCATTAAAAGCAGGATTGCTTGCCCTCCTTATCTTAACTGTATTTACCAAATGATAAGGAAGAAAATAGGGTCACTTGGAAATCATACATCTTTTTCCGGGGTATTATTTCTGTTCTAAACAGATTTACGAAGGCACGTTAAATCAGGTTGAACTAACAAGTAATCGTGTCAATTTCTTTTCACATCATTAGTCTTGATGAAACATACCTAAGGAACTTTACACTGCTTATGCAAAAATGTAGGTAGGCATAAATATATATAAGAAGATAAGTAAATAAACAAGAAACTAAAAATAGGAATGTGTGAAAAGAGTTGTCGTTATCTGCATATATCGTGTATGGATGCGAGTCACGGCGTATATATGAGTATGGGCGGAGGAGGGTGGATGCGTCGGAAATTAAATGTATGAGGAAAATACGTAGTATGAGGTGCTTTGATCGAGTAAGTAATAAAAGGGTGAGAGAGAGGTATTGTAATAAGAAGAGTCTGGTTGAGAGAGCTGAAGAGGACGTGCTGAAGTGGTCTGGACATATGGAGAGAATGAGTGAGTTGACAAAGAGGATAAATGTGACAGAAGTGGAGAGGAGAAGGAGGAGGGGGAGACCAAATTGGAGATGGAAGGATGGTATGGAGAAGATTTTAAGTGATCGAGGCCTGAGCATACAAGAGGGTAAATGGCGTGCATGGAATAGAGCAAATTGGAACGATGCAGTATACGGGGGTCCACCTGTTATCAATGGACTGAATCAAGGAATGTGGAGCAGCCAGGGAAACCATGGAGAGATCTATGAGGCCTGGTTGGGGATAACGAGCTGTGTTTTCGGTGCATAAACATGTCACCTAGAAAATGGATGCGAGCGAATGCGGCCTTTCTTCCTGTTCCTAACGCTGCCTTACTAACACGGGAGACTGCGAACAAGTGTGCACATGAAAATTATACCATTGCCCGCCCAAGACCTAAAAGCTAGGCCTTTCCCACCTGCCTGAAGTAGCATCAAGAATAGACCAGCAATGACCTCACTTGCACGCATACGGTACATTTTACAGCTTTAATATATAATACATAGAGACCAGAGCTTTAAAAACCATTGTCAAGCACCGCTGATTAAAATCCATGGTTTACCACGATTGCTACACATGCCTCGGCTTTTAGCCCACTGACAAATAAACAACTTCGATCCAATTCATCCCGTCCAATGCACACCAATCGCCTCACTTTATGTTCAGATTCCGATGCCCTAAGGCCCCATCCACCTGATCCCTCTATCTCCTCAGTTTTCCCCTCTTTCTTCCTCTTATCATTTTTAACACACAGATCACCTTGATAAGCCTTTCTTCGCCCATCCTCTCCTAATGTACAACCCAATTTATTCCAACCAGGTCGGCCCTCTCAACCATATTACTCTCACTACCACATTTCTCTCTTACACTGTCATTCCTTAAACGCTCAAACCGCCTCACAACAAACATTTCTCCTAGGTATTAACTTCCAACACGTCCACTGTCTTCTGTTCTTATACGCTCAGGTTGCAAGACAGAGATCCATGCGACTTATACTATGCCTTCAATCATACCCATCTCTGCACTTACTAAATCCAATGACCTTAGCCTCGTATTCGACTCTGTAAGCTACTTCACCTACCATTGTTCCATCCGCTGGCACACACTATTCCTTATACCTAAAGCACTTCCTCAAAGTCCTTCCCATTTAAACGCGAACACGGACCACCCTCTCTCATCATCTTGCTGTACCTCATTACCTTAATCTCTTCTTCCACACACTTTCCCAGACTCTGTCACTAATTTCTGGAGTTTCTTTCTAGAGTCCGCCGATAAAGACGTGTTGCCTGTAAACAACTGATTCACCTTTAATGCTCCCGTTCCCCCAGCATACTGTACGCTCCAACACCCATTGCATTTACCTCCCTCACCACCCAGTTTATAAACAAATCACATCCTTGACGCGGACTCGTCTCTACTATGAACATCTCGAGCTCCTCCCTTACTACTCACGCACATGCCTTGTAAAACCTCCTGACTGCATCTAAATACCCATCATGTACCCTATACTTTCGCAGCATTTTCCAAACGAGCTTCGTGTAGAATGACATAAAAATACCATTTTTTCATGTTTTTATTCACACTGAATTCTTCAGAGCAAACACCTGGTCTTTATCAAAGAACAACAACCTAAAATCAACTACCAGAACGCGGGTCAAGTGAAGATACTATAACTACACGTTCCAGCAACACGCATTAGCCGGTAAGCATACAGCTTTACATGCACGTCTGCATTCAGGTAGTACACAGCCTCACCCAGCTACCTGCAATCCTTCCCACTCGTTCCACTAACCTCTCCACGCACTCCTGAGGATGATTTGATTGATTCAAATCGAAACGCTGAAACAACTCCTTGGATGTATTTCACACAACCTCCCCAGTTAAAAGAAAAGTTTTAAAAAGAGTAAAAAAAAAAAGAAAAACAAAACCAGTAAATGACAAAAAAGTAGTCATCTGGTTATCTCAACAAATTCTCTTTATGCTTACATGAGGAGCTGCTTCCAACACACACACACACACACACACACACACACACACACACACGCACACACACACACATTATATTTATATATATATATATATATATATATATATAATATGTGTGTGTATGTGGTATATGATATGTTCTTGATTAGGGTGTTCACTGCCCGCGCCATCTTAGTTAAGACATGAAAAATAAAGATAACATACGCATAACTAATGAAGTAGAGATAATGTAATGAAATATCGATAAGCGTAACGAAATAAAGATAAATGTAACAAAAATTGCTCACTGAAAATATTCAGATTCTGGAGGAATCTTTCTACGTAACCCATTTGTCTTTCCTTCCTAATGAATTATAAAAGAAGAGAAAAAAAACGAAAAAAATAGACGTGGCTCAGTTCGAGCTATCGATCTGCAGTGACTAAATTCTTCGTAAGGCAGACTTGATTCGTACTTTTGTGACAAGCTGATTGACTGGCTGGGCGTCGGGTGCATCATCGGAATTCAAATGTCGACGTTCCTATCCTAAACTCGGAGCCCAGACCCAAATAACATATAATTATATTCCATTTTCTTTCTGTAGAGGGTACATCTGGGTCACGTGGAGATCAAGTGGGGAGGAACTTTCTGATCCAGTGAACTTTATATATGTATTTCTATTCTTTCAGTGTGCTGATGTTACGAAAGAAATCCCTGAAGTGAGGAAGTGTGTATCCGTGATGAATGGTGAATAAGCGGCCAAATCTTGGAACACTTGACATGCGTGTTCCTGAAAGGCTGTCAAACAATTCAATTATATTTAGTCTAAAGATCTAGATAACTGAATTATAAACAGTAACGCAATTTAAATAATGAGATTATAAGCAGGTGTTCCATATGAATAGGTCACAGACTAGAGACCTCACTTTGTAACCAGCCTCGAAAATCAAATTACACGGCCGAACTCCCGCCCGAATTATATGTGGGAGACTGGAAGCTTTTGGAGACTCGAAGCCTCGAATATTATACCGACTGTGGTAGGACTGCGTTGGTAACTGCGTCAGTTACGCAACACCGTGTCCACAAGAGAAGGAATTTCGCAAGGGCGCAAGTACGTAGCTGGAAATCCAGTTCGAATATGTTTACGTTCATTTGCAGATTAATCCACTCACCCTCAGAATATGTCGCAGCCAAAATCTTTTTCCCGGACGCCGCGGTAAAGGCAGTCCGAAATCTATATCGAATACGGGCGGTATAAAGAGTGAACTGCAGTGGTAAATCGACATCCCCGTCGGATAGCGCCGCTCTGTGCATGAATTTCTTCGATAACCAGAAATCTATCATAAGAAATTGAATTTCCGTGAGGGCTCCTGCGGTGAATCAAAATCTAAGGAGGGGGTGGGGGAAGACTGCATCAGGTCCAGAATCATACCGATAACTTGAATCATACGTCGAACTTGTCGAGTTATATAGTGTGACCCCGTGAGGCCAGTTGATATATACGGGAACACAGAACTGTGTCAGAGATAACGAAAGATAAGCAAAATCTATGGTCAAAGAGCAAACTGCGGCATAAACTGTCGGCTGGTCCGGCTCTCCAACAAACTTTCCGAAAGATTTCTTAATCCACTGTATTCGAAAAGTCTGTCAGTCGCTTGGCGGTTCTTATACAGGACGCAGTGAAGAGGGACCTGCTGTGGCTGCGGTATAAACTGGACCCGGACGGAAACTTTGCCGGTGGGTTCCGGCGAGGGACGAAGTCTGGCCGAAACTCTCGAGGCTGTTGTGTATGACGGAATCCGAGAGTTCAGTCTTACTTCGCTTGGAGGGAGAGACAGTCGAGCGGATACTGGGATAAGCCCTTTCACTGGACGGTGGAGGTAGCTGGCCTTGTTTTGACTGACAGAGAGGTACAAGGCGAGGACTGTAAATTAATACTTGTACAGTAAGCAAGTAATGCTACTGCTGCTCCTGCTACAGATACTACCACTATTACTAGTACTACTACTACCAAATTAATTAGAGAGGCTTTTGTTACGGGACATCATATGACTTCAAACTGCAGTATGTAAAAAAAGAAATAACCTGCTTCACGTTATTGCAACACAACCTGAAGACTCGTATGTTAGCTGGATGATCTTCCACCTCACTTCACCGGAGGGTTCGGAACTCCTGTGAGACCTGTGATGGCGGGCTCTTCTTGGAATGGATCTGAACAAGAAAGACACTCAGCTCCTGTTAATAACTTACACTAGCAATTAATCACAACCACTTATTCCCTCTTTCTCTTGCTGCATCTCGTCATCAGTAGTCGTACGAGGTTTTTGTTAAACTCTCTCTCTCTCTCTCTCTCTCTCTCTCTCTCTCTCTCTCTCTCTCTCTCTCATAAAAAGACCCGGAGAGAGTATCACGCAAACTATAAACCTACTTTATAGTCAAAAGTTCACCAAAAGTTTTGAGAAATTAGAATATTTATAACGCAAGTCGGTGCCCGAGCAACTTCGCAACAGATGAGTGTGTGTGCAGAGGTGGGTGTACTTACTGTAGCACGATGAATATCGGCTGTATCAACGGCTTCAATAATCATTAAAGGCATGAAATCATCCAAAAGAAATCTTCGTTATTAAGGTTTATGAAAGTATATCTCTTTAAAATTTATATATGTACCTCTGTTTGAAATGTATATAAGCATTACTCTTTGAAATGTATATACATGTAAGAGATTATATAACCCAAGGATCCCTTTTATGAGGCTCTCCTACAGGCTCAAGGCTGCACCCCGGTCAGGAGTTGGGAAATGATGGACTCATTTGCAGCGAGAGGTTATTCTACGAGATTCAGATTTAATTCTTAAAATGTTTATTCCCAAGAGCAAAAAGGAACCCCAGCTACATTATGTGAGTCGCCTATGTTCAATGTTACCACTTGTAAACTCTACTTCTTTTCGTCCACTGACAATGATGCAGTCTCGCTGAAGGTGACTTTTTCAATCGCGTTGCAACCACATGCAGGTGGAGTCAGGTAGCACGCACGCACGGACACACACACACACACACACACACACACACACACACACACACACACAATCACAAGAT
>JAYMFT010216641.1:0-10000 GCA_038088735.1 Panulirus argus
CAGTCCTCTGTTCTTAATGCTACCTCGCTAATGCGGGAAAAGGCGAATATGTATGAAAAAAAATATATATATATATATATATTCAAAGAAATAGGAAATTCTTTGTAGAAGAATACATGTCAGGAAAAGACTTTAATTGCTCAATGCAGGTTTCACTTGTGGGTGTAAAAAAGTTGAAGATTAAAGTTAAAAGGGATATGAAATGTGAGAGTTTAGTAATATAATGTGTAGTCCATACAAATTAAGAAAGAATTAAAGTGTTAGAAAGCTGCTAAAGAAATTTGAGGGAAGGTTAAGAAAACAATTACAGTGTTGTTATTGTAACTGAGAACAGGTTACCAAATTATTGGTGTTAAAGATAGTAAGAAGGGGCATAGTTGGATATTTTAGAAAGTGAATAAGTAAGGATATTGAAGGGAATATGGTAGCACGAAGGGTAAATATGTAGGATTATGCCTAAATTTTTGTTTCCACTCATCTGTTGTGCTTGGCTAATGGTGTCTAACCATCCAGTGTTTACTTGGTGCTGGAATTTAGTAAATTTGAAATATAGTGTAGTTTACTTGCCATTTACTAACCCTACTGAAATGCTATATTAACTTTAGTTTGCAAATGCCTTGATTTATTAATTGCTGAATATATTTATAGATTACTGATCATTCACTAACTGCTCTTAAGAGACTAACTTTGTCTTATAACACATAAACTTAATTTATTTGTGTGTATAAAATTAGGATTTGGTAACATAAAGATCTTAATTTGGAATGTAGCACTGAATATATTCAAGGTGTTACGATGAACTCTGCAAACATCATCACACCTAATGGACTTGAATTAGTTTGACATTTTATGTGTAAGAGATAACCATAACCAGACTTTTGACTTGAAAGAAAATAACCTCAAGTTCATTGACTTTTGGTAAAGTTAGTCATGACTTGATGTGACATATGTCAGAGGTAGCGTTGAACAAATTTAACCTACTAACAGAGGGCAAGCTACGGTGACCTACCCCGCCTCCTGTCCGACTCAGAATCAGGTGGTCACATCGGTGCCTCCTCACGCTCACAGTCACGCTCACCCATCATGGTGAGTGTCGTACCCATAATAATGTTCTGCATTTATTGAAGTGTCTACAGGATATCCAGTAGTAAACAGCCTTTGTTCTCTTCGGTATTCTCGAATAGATTTTAGTACCTTAAAGGTTGCTCTGGACAATCTGAAATCTGTTTTAATCTCTTGTATTTGGTGCAGACTTGACAAGATGGTATTTTAGTTTTCTTCTTGTCTTGCTCTTTGTAAGATTTTGATTTTTTACAAAATTCTCAGGCTGTGGTGTCTGGTGTTCTCTCTAGTCTGCCATGGACAGTGACATTTTTAAGGGAGGTATGGAACAGCTTATGTTCTTTACAGGCTCTGTTGGATGAAATGCAGTATTGGGTGTTGTATATGATCTTACATTGGACACCTGGGTTCTTTGCTGGCTGCATGTAAAGGTGTTTGATCTTGTGGTGGTACGACATTTCTTTTGAGAAATTTTTTATAAAACAATTTTTATAAAAAGCTCCTCTTACATAGTTTGTTAGCTAATGCCTAGTTAATGGGGATGCCATGAGGCTATTTTGAATGTGTCTCCTGTGTTCACAGGTGGTCCAGGAGAACTACCAGCTCCTTTTGGTGTCCCTGTGTGAATCTTTGGTATCTTAAGTGCATGTAACCATGATTCATTGCTTTGGGAATGATATCTTGTCTGTTGTTATATGTCTGCAGGCTAGAATTGTCTGTAAACAATTCTTTCTCCACTATTGCCTTGTTGGTATATTGTTATATGTGGATTATTTCTGATACCCTCTGTTCTGTATACTGAATTATTTTATTCCTATTATACATGAATGCTATGGAGTATGTTGCCACTGTGTAGACATAGGTTGTTGGTAAACTTAATTTTTTCCATGTGGCTATTTGGCACATGATACTGGTTGTATGTGTATATTGATGATATAGTACTGAACAATAATATGTTAAAGATTGGAATGCAGTAGTTTTGCCCTTGCTGTACCACCTAGTGATGCAAGCTGGCTGGGTAGCGTAGAGACCTCATTGTCATATGATAATATGAATCCCCACAACTTCATTAGATTTTTATTGTGTCCTTCCCCCCTAATTCATGCATCCAGTGCACATCCAAGATTCCGCGTCGTCAGCAGCACCTTTCCATTTCACATTGTCGTCGACATCTTTCATCTTCTAGTCAGCAACCAGCCTCACAGACCGCTTCACAAACAACTACCAACATTCCCCTCAATAGGGGAAATATCAGATCAGCAGCCATGCCCACAAAACCTAGTGAAGTGCACAGTGCCCATAGTCGGGCCCATGCGGCGCTAAGTTCTTCTAAGGAAAAGGGGAATGAATATAATGGTTTTGCCCAAAGCCATCTTAATTATTCACATTTGCATAAAAAATCCACTAAAGAGCATGATGTGTCAAGCCCTCTGAAGTCCAAGCGCATGGCAGTTCAGTCTAAATATGTTGATACTCAGGACAAGAGCAGCAGTTTTGGCTGCAGTAGCCAGGTGTCCAAAGGTCATCATGGTGGTAGTGGTAAGCAGTGCATGTGGTCTTCCGACCAGGACCTGACTCGCACCCACGAAACACTTACCTCATCCACCCTCTCTCATGCTGCCCATACTAAGGTCACTGGCCCAGCAGTGGGCACCCTCAAGGTTAGTGAGTAGGTAGAACTTCCAGTACAAGTAAGTGGGCAGCTTAAACAAGTTATCTTTGGTTATGATTAGTGAAAGGAAGGTTCTGACGGTGGTAGGCAGCTTACATCATATACTGTTAGTGGTTAGAAAGTGATCCCTTGAACTGGCTTTAGTAAGTGATGGATACCTTTTTTCTGGCACTAGTAGTGTGCAGTATATTGTTGTGGTAGAATACTACCTTCACCAGTATTGGAGGCCAGTGACTTGTCATTCTGGATGTATGCAAGTAACACTCTTTGCTATATGGAGGGGTGGGTGAACCTTGTGCTGGTTGTAGTAGATGAGTACACCTTGGAATGATAAGGGTGGGTGAGTAACACCTTGTTCTGGTAATGACATAAGTAACACCTTGTTCTGGTAATGGTAGGTAAGTAACACTTTTGACTGGTAGTGAGGATCCAATAGTGGCATGTACTGATAATCACTGGTGAATAACTCTTGTAGTGGTAATAATAGTGAAGAGCACCTCAAGCTCTTGGCAAGGAAGCGACACCTTACATTGGTGCTTATGGATAAACTTTATACTGGTAGCACCTAGAATGTAGCATTGTGTAATGTCTTTTTTTTTTTTTTGTCTTTGATAGTGTTTAATTTACCTCATTCCGTGAATTAATTGGCATATTGTGTTTGCACATAGAGTACCATAGAAGCCAGCAGATGGTCACGGGATATTCCAGCTCTTTCATGCCAGACTTTTTCATGTTACATAGTATTTTTTATGTGATGAAGTATGTACACATCATTGATTTACCCTAAGTAACAGCACATGTGGGTCCACACCGCAGGGTATGTGTCTTTAGTTCATGCGACATGTGGCAATAGTTCTGTATATAGCATGCCATGATCTGCATGATGATGCCTGAAAATTCGACATATCAACACTTTAGTACACAGCAAACCACTCACAATGTGGACACTTTACACATTAGGAGTATATGGTATACTAAACAAAAGCGTGTACGTGGCTTATATGTGTATGAAAGAGTATGAGCGTAGTCCATAAGCTTAAGGAAAATATAGTCTCCGTCCATTATCTCAATATAAATATAGTCACGAGATACAGAAAACCTGATCAGGTCTCGTCCGACGGCTGTAGGGTGGACTGAACGATCAGAACTAGTGGAATACGCCTGGGTGGAGCTTATACAATCCTCGCCAAAAGTAAAGATTGTTTTCACCAACGTTAATGATATAAAGTTGTGGTGGTGGTAGTTAGGGGGGGGGAGTGCTGATGTGTATTTCTCAGTTCAGACAATGAGGGTAATTAGGTAACCTTAGTGGGTGCTACTATCGTATGCGGTTTACCACGGTATCAAACACTAAAGCATGCGGTCTACTTCGTTTACTACTATAGTATGCGGTCTACCAGGGTTATCTAACACTATAGCATACAATCTACCTTATTTACAAAATATTTATATATTCAAATAGCAGGAAGATAAAAATAAACGATAACCTAACCTTACCTAACCTAACACTACAGTTCACTTATGGTAGACCGCAGGTGGGCGGCACGAGAGGTGAGGTGAGGTGAGGTCACGGTAGAATTCATACCGTGGTAGACCGCATACTATAGCAGCACCAGATCTGCTTCCTGTGACGCCAGTGTGGAGAATCAATCCCCGTGAGTTTAATGCACCCTCACTGTTTATCTGTCTCTCTTTAACAGCAACAACGCACCACTGGCTTTGTTTCAGGCGCGCGACCTGGTAAGCTTAGGAGGGGTACTTTAATATTCTGAATGACTTCACGTAAAATCGATATTACATCAATATTGCTGACAAGCAATATTGATGTAATATCGATATTACATCAACATTGCTTGTCGAATAGACTAGTCATATATTGTTCTTATTTGATAGTAGTTCTTTATAGTGTGCACATTTTGGTATACACTTTGTGTAAATTTGAGGCTTGGAATCTTTAGATATTTAGTTGTTAAAGTCATTGGGATTAAGGCTAATGACAGATGACTCGATACCAGCTATGCTGTGCTCCTTCACACAGAGAAAAAGAAAAGCAAGTTATCCTCTCAGGAAAGGAAGGGAGAGGTGTAACTGTGATTTATTACAATATATATATATATATATATATATATATATATATATATATATATATATATCAAAAGAGCCAATGGATCTGAGGTAACAGCAATGAAAGTAGCCTTGAGTTTAACATAAATTTTATTGTGGCACATCTTTTACATATAAAACATATCATTTGATACATGGCGCCGAGCATGGTAGGGGAGACAGCGCTGTCAGTAGATACGGAGACACTGTCCACGATGTGAAGTATCTTGAGCGGCCGATGCGAGAGGTATTCTCTCGGGTGCAGCGCCCCACCCAAGCCCTCTCAGTATAAAGTATAAAAAGACAAATTCTTCATGCTATTATACACCAAAATTGAAGTGTTTTTAGTTAGTTACCCCCAAGAGAAGGGATGACTCAGTCACGATATTCGTATGTAAGGGACAAGGAAACGGAAGGTGAAGTAGGGAGGTAATTAATCTCCCCGGTGCTGCTAGTGTACTTATGTGTGTCTGTATGTTTGTACGTAGGTGGAGTATGTGTGTGTGTGTGTGTGTGTGTGTGAGTATGGGGGTTTCTGGACAACCAGCACCGTTTGGTATTGATCACGACTTACAGCATGTGGTGTCGATCACCACCAACAGAGGGTGAACACCACCCACACAGTATGCGTTTACAACGAGCACAACCTACAGTGTGTGCGTATGGGGACGTGTGTGTGTGTGTTTGGGGGTTCTCATAACCCACTGGTATATGGTTCGACCAGGACCCACAAGTGGGCGGGCCAGATCTGCAGTAGTGTGGGAAGGAAGCTGATCAACAATTTCTTAAAAAAGTCCAGCAAGGGCGTGGAGCTTCGAGGTCTGAGTTGTCTTAGTCCTTTGAAAATGGTCTGGATGCCTCCTCTCTCTCTCTCTCTCTCTCTCTCCCAGCCTCCCTCCCTCCCTTAGTACAGCAGACCTTGATCTATTAAGATCTTTTACAGTCTCTGTGGTTCTAACTCTTCGTTATTCATCGATCTTTGGTCATTTGAATCTCTGAATTCTCGTTGGCGTCGTGCGGTGTATGGTGGGTGACCAAGATGGTCACATGATTCGTCCTTAGCATTCGTTTGACCACACAATGACGAATTCCTCATTTCATTTCCTCTGTGTCGCAAGTAAACAAGTTTCTGTAGAACAAACGACCGTTAATCATTTCTATAACAATTACTAAGATTCCGTACTTAAGCGATTAGAAGCAGGGAGACCACGATATCTTCGAGTTCATATTTAGCATCAGATTCTCCTTCGAGGGTATATACGGTAACGCTTTCTCTGCTTATTATAATAAACAATTTATCGTGATGAGATCTTGAGCCTCGCTCGTGTTGCACGTTCCGCGCCAGGTCGTATTCGTGGAGTCGGTCTGAGAGGCTAGGCTTTCGCTCATCGTAAGAGATATCCGACCCTCGCAGTTGACAAAGAACTTTTCCCGCCGTCAGCTTTTGTCTAAGAATGCAGTTCGCAAGCAGCGATTATGACAGCACGCTGAAGCTGTTTTCCTTCGTGTGTTCCCAGGCAACAACAAACGCTTATCTTTTATCCTACAACCATCCGCGTTCTGTCGAATGTGTAGAACACACTGGCGTTATCATCACCTAGCTGTTGTTATTGGAGAGAACGACCACTGGTGCCGGGTAAGGTTCACGCCTGTGGCAGAGTTCGGGATGATATATTCCTCCCACCGTGATATCGCCCTTGTGGCGCCAAGAGGGTCCAGAAAAAATGGTCGTGACTTGTTAAGCTGCAGGTCTTTATATAGACTCAACTGTGATCCTTGTGTGTGCGAGACGTCATCAGCGAGTGTTGAACTCACCTGTGTTGGGCAAGTTGTGTAGTTTGCCATACAGTGAAAGAAGCAAGAGACGGAAACGTACGTGTTTAAATAACACGTACAGAGAGCTTCCCTGTTAATGCACATTTTCTTTTCAGTCTGTACCGCTTTTGAACAAAGGATCAACAACAGCTCAGCCAACTATATCGCCTCAGCACAGTGTGTGTGTGTGTGTGTGTGTGTGTGTGTTGGGGGTGGAGACGAGGAGAGGAAATGGACTTGACTTTGTGCAGAAAATAATTTCTCTCGAAAAGTATGGTAATCTAAGGCATGAACTAATATTCCTTGCCCTTCGGTGCAAAAAAATGAAATTCATCAACTTCTTGTAGGACTTCGTATGAATGTACAAAAAACTGTGGAGGAGTCAACAATAAGATCAACATGCAAGGACGAACCTGCTTAAAGCTAGACCCAACTGCAACCTTGATAATGTGACATTTAACACCCCTCCCGATGACAGTACCATCGTGAGATGTTCTTTGAGTTCACGACGAAGAACAACTGGACGGAACCCATGAAAAAAAATAACAGAACCTTTGATATTTGATCACGTACCGTATCATCATACCCTTCCAGTTATGAAAGCTTACGAAGGATAAGTAAAGGAAATAGCAACGTACCTTCTGTGTTTTGCTTTATAGACACATCCGTGTTTGAAGCCTATGGCAAGACGAGCCTTCGAGTGCAATCAGCTTAGGGCTAGGTGAATTATTTTCTTTGTTATGAGGGTATGACGTGGAAAATAGTAACAAACGTCTATGTTCTGAGAAATCTTCATAACATTCTTCACCTGGAGTCTTCAAAACACACAGCTAAAACCGATTCCCTTTGGGTAAGCACTTTGCTGGAAGGATGTGAGTATACAGGGGTACTGAAGTCAAGGTACTGCGTGCTAACCACATGTAGACAGTGTTAACACACTCAGGAATAACTACGATGCTTTTTCTTGGTGACGTGAATCTTGCAGCTCCAAAGCATACACACATTTGGAATGATATATATATGTATATATCTATATATGGTAGTCTGGAACAGCTATGGAGAAAACGTGAAGACAATTCGATCGAAACAAAGTCATAATTTGAGATCACAGAACTATGATGACCAAAGCTTCGTTCTGAATTATACGTTTTACCTTTCAACTCAGTAATCTCGAGAGTTTCACAGAGAGAAACTAGACAGGAGAAATGAGCTATACTACAATGAAGGAGTCCTGTTGGGCATGGCTGTAGAGGCAAGAGTTACAGATGAATTCAAAGATGATGTGTAGGGATTTCTTTCTCTTCTCCTTCGCCCGCTTGGTATTTCATGCTAACCCTGGCAATGTGTTCAAGCAACTGATAACTTTTGATATATCGCTTTTCGATGGAAATGGAAAGGAAATGCCAGGACATATAAAACGTATATTCAGTAACATAATGAGCAAAAGAAAGGGAAATTGATAATCTTTGACATGAAATCACCTTCAAAACAACATGAAGCCGACAAGGCATCTGACAGGAACCATTAGTAGATCAGTGTCAGAAAATATGATTCAGAAAATCTTACAAAGTACAAAAAATGCCCCCTAGTTAAGTCGCTTCATATATATATATATATATATATATATATATATATATATATATATATATATATATATATATATATATATGACAACCTAAACCCCTTAATAAACTGCATGAAGAGAAATTCTTCCTATATAAAGTGATAAAATAGGACAAAATTTTTCAGCCGCTTTCTGGTCGTTTTGGTCCTGTGGTGTCCAGCGGTTCAGTGTTAGGGAAGGAAAAGTCTTTGGTAAACTAACTCTGTCGTGTGTGAGTTGACTAGATAACACCAAACTAGAACAGGATTAAGAGAAGACGTTCTTTTTTAGTTTCCGGGTTGTAAATTTTCCAGTCAGAAGACTTGGGTAGACATGTGGGTACTGTGTGTGTGCGTATGTGTGAGGTTAAAATGATTCTCACATTCATTCATTCTCTCTCTCTTTCTGTCTCTCTTTCTCTTTCTTTCCCTCCCAACTAATCATAAGAATAAAAATTAAGTACATGATAATATTTGGCTAACTGGCTGGCTTATATGGGCTGACAAACTTCATCTAGCTCAATGAACAACTAGCGAGGTCATTGGCCAAAACGTGGACATCACATATCTCTGAATAACTACAACATTTAGACCTCGGACAAAGACACTTGATAATATAACCGTCCAGTGTTGTTGCGCCTGTCTTGCAAACACTTTGGCTGAGAGCTAAGTGCTTGGTACAACAACTACCTCAAGAAACACACTGCACGGCATTCGGTAAGATGAGAAAGTGCTTTGTCGTCGGTTCCAAAACACTCAAAGAATTTTCGGATGCCTGGTTACATTTGGCCAATGACCATGATAAGCTGTCGTCACGCGACGCTTGACAAAGGCATCAGTACCGAAGCCAGAAATGTTCATCATCGTCTTTAATCAACATCAGTGTACGGATATGACACACTCCTGTGGTGTGAGCTGACGACATGGTAAGCCCAGTCCTTCGATGCACCAGTGGACATGTGTGGGAAGTCCTTAAGTTGTTCAAAGTGCTTTGAGAAACAGGACAAAGCACGCTGAAGGTGTCACTGTTGCTTACTATGCAACGAACACTCACAACACAGGCAAAGTGCATATGACGGCACGTTACTCACTTATAGCCTATGTTGACACAGGGAAACTTCAGAACTTATAGCAAACATAGCACCTTTACATTGAGGGAGTACAGACATACATACACAAAAACATATATATGTATATAAATACACAACTTAAACACTAAAACTTTGAGATGACAGTGATGATGATCACGTGTTCTACAGACCCTTCATAGCTGTTTTTCCCTCACGACACAACGAGCTGTCTTCCATTTTCTAATTTAGTTGAAATACTGAATCATATGCACATACAAGCTGGAAATAACGGATGGAAGCTGCGCGGAAGAGGACGCAGCAGACGCTGTTGTGACGTGAGCTCAAAATACACTGAGGTCTGTTGGTATGTGTACAACAGAAACAGAGGAGGAGGATGGAGTAACAGGGGAAACAGTTAACGCCAAGGTTCCCCCTAAAAAATCCAGGGTTCTTTCTAGATTTTACGGGGTTGATCCTTCATTAATCCGGGGTTGCATTACAAATACGTTATGAAAGTGGATCACGCGTTTATAGGAGAAGCCCAAGGAAATCAAATGTGGGTTAATCATTAGATATGCAAAATTCACTTACACTCTATAACTTGCTTCAATGACAGCAACTCCAGAGAATCTGAGAAGGACAACTATGGATAATTTACCAAAGGCAGTGATGGTTA
>JAYMFT010216652.1:0-11420 GCA_038088735.1 Panulirus argus
CTATTCCGGGCACACCTTTCATCCTCCTGCATGTTCAGGCCCCGATCGCTCAAAATCCCTTTCACTCCATCCTTCCATCTCCAATTTGGTCTCCCAATTCTCCTTGTTCCCTCCACCTCTGAAACACATATCCTCTTTGTCAACCTTTCCTCACTCATCCGTTCCATATGTCCAAACCAATTCAACACACCCTCTTCTGCTCTCTCAACCACACTCTTCTTCTTATCACACATCTGTCTTGCCCTTACATTACTTACTCAATCAAACCATTCACACCACATATTGTCCTCAAACATTTCATTTCCAACACATCCACCCTCCTCCTTACAACTCTATCTATAGACCATTCCTTGCATCCATATGATATTGTTGGAACTACTATTCCTTGAAACATACCCATTATCATCATGCACTAACTCTCAGTTAAAAGAATAAATTTTTTTAGCTGTTAGAAGCAGTGATATCTAATAATGACTGGGGATTTTGTAAATACTTGTAAATGTACTGTACTAATGAAATTGATCTTTAAACACTGAAATCTGTAGTTACATTGAATAAAATACCAGTCATAAATAATAACTCATCACAGGAATCAGAAGTATCAGGCAAAATTCATTTATAAAAATCAAAAACGATAGAGGGCTAAGTACACTTCCTTTGGGTATACCTCCGATGACCTCATTCCACTGTGAATTGTAGGTATTGATCCTAACCCTTTGTTTCTTCTTAGAAATGAGCATACCCATCCTTGTAATGGGTCACTTATACCGTATAAGAATTTCTTCACAAGTCTCTCATGTGGAACTTTATGAAAAGTCATTTTAGACTCTGTAAGCATAACAACCAAATATTCATGCTTATGAGATATTTCAATCTATATGGCCAATACTTTAATATTGAAGAGCTTTTAACATGCCTTTGATACACACATTGGCTTTTTGAAAATTGATTATTCCTCTGCATGACTTACAATTTTATCCCACACACAAACCTTATAACTTTGCAACCACACTGTTTAAACCAGAAGGCCTGTAATTTTTAAAGAGGTTGCTTTCAACATTTTTAAAAATGGCAGAGACAACAGCATTCTTCCAGTCCTAAAGGACTTTTCTTATTTGTAAAGTGATGGCCCTGAATGTTCCAATTTAGTCCCACCACCATTTTAAGAGTAAAATCTTTTAGCTTTCATACGGATTAGTTGTTCTGAATGCATAATATATTAAGACAGGGAATGTGATTGATATAATCTTTTCTTATCCTAAAGTATTACAAATTTGATAGTGGAGAGGGCTATGAAGCTCAAGAAAAATGTGTGGTCATGTAAAAATAGGCAAAATAATTGCATAAATCAACAGATCCTACAAAAATTTCATCTAATTCCCCTGGCTGTCCATTCATTACCTTATTCTTTCATGTTATTTGAAAAACATGATTGCTATGGTCCATTTAGAAGCAATTGTTCAGTATTCTTTGCATTCCTGTAGACACGAATGGGTTCCACTGAATATAGGGTATATATTTAATCATGTAACCTGACAATGATGATGAAAGTTGCATTAATATATTTATATTTAGACAATAACATGAGAATTTAAGGTAAAGCTAGGATGCAAGGGGAGGTTATGTGAGATTTTTAGAGGTTCTGTTGACTTCTAGAAATTACGTATAATTTAAGGAACCTGTACCTGCAAACAGATTCTGTTGCACTAATTATCATTTGAGTAACCTGTAATTTTCAACAGAATCTGTTTGTGTATATAGGAATGCAAACAACAGACAGCTTGTATTGAGGAGACCACATCACATATTTTTCAAAAGTTATGTGTGGTTTTCACATGTTCTGTTACAGTATATACATTCTTACCTACCTTTACATTATTTTGCTCAATAGTTTCCCTAATCTTCAAAGCCTCCCCCAATGCTGAGTTATTTAAAACTAAGTTATGAAAAAATTACAGTATCTCAATCCCATTCCCCTCATGTTAATCCTTTTTGCATAAATTAAACAACCATGTGAAAATCTAAAAGATTCTTCAGTAAATAATGTGGCATGGATGAATTGGAACTTTTTCCTTTTGAACAAAAAATGCGTATATATTAAAGCAAATGGTAAAGTAAAACTTAAGCCACAGTGCACTACTAGCTTTGGATACAAAGGTATTTTGTTTTGCAACAGTAGTTGTAATAAATAAAAAAAATGCCAAAGTATGATTTTAAGCACTTTTCTTTAGTTCCAAGAAATTAAATAAGGCAATAATGGTTTATTACAACTGGGATAATATTGGGTTAAGTAATCTAGAAGTGGGTGAAACACTTATCAAAAATCATATGAACCTATGAAATCCTCACTTACCCTTCTCTAGCAGCCAACATTTACCTCATTTCTCATATGATTTGAAAAACAAGTGATTGTTATTGTTGCCACTTGCAAGTTGTCAGATATTGGTTAATATCCTGTAGAGACAATGAACTGACAATGGCTATTAAGTGGCATTCATAATATTAACTCATCTCTCAATTAACATCAAAAGTGGCTGTTAGGATAAGTGAAGGCCTCCAAGGTTCTTTTGATTTCTGAAAATTGTTTTACCTACTTTTACATTAGCCCCACATTCTCCATTATCTCTTACCCCTTACCACTATCACCTTTTTCAATGTTATAGAATAAAACAATGATCCAAACTGAATTCTACCACCTTTATTCTATTCTCTAAACATTATATTAAGACTACAAAACTGCATATTACAGAATCGCCTACAGTCCAAAGTTATTAGTGTCATAAGGTAAGAGCCCTAATTTACCAAGAAATTCCCATTGTCACAATGAAAAAAAATATAGAGCTTCCTTGTGACAACTTTGAAGGGTTTAGAGTGAGGTTGATGCATAATACTGTGGTTGACATTAACCGTGAGTCTGTTCATGAGTCAGTAGATTCAGTAAGGGTGAATATTTACCTGTATTCTTGTCCTGTGGGACACCACTGTCATACAGGCAACATTCCTCATGGGGGTCAGTAGCAGGTGTTGAGGTTGAGGGTGAAATTAGAGTGAGGTTGTTCGTGAGTATGGAGTTTATGTTAAGGTGAGCAGTTGTCTGAACTTATCTCTCCATACCTTCTCTTCTGTGGCAATTTGGTGAAGCTTGTTGTATAATACTGTGGGTGAGGTTTTGCATGAGCTTGCAGATTTAGTTACAGTAAAAACTAGCCTGAATTATTGTTTTCCAACATTGTCCTCTGGGGTACCACTGTCTAGAAAGGTAACTTTCTCTGTGGGGCCTGTAACATTGGTTGAGTTGAGAGTGAAATTTAGGGTGAGTTTAGGGGTTATGTTTGGGTGAGTTGTTATCTGAACTTCTTTCTTTACTCATTGTGTTTTGTGGCAACTTGGTGAGATTGATGTATAATAGTGTGGGTGAGATTCAAGATGAGGTTATGAATGAGTCTGAAGTTTCAGTTACGATGAAGAGCAGCTTGGATGCTGTTTCCTGAAATTGTACCCTAGGGCACCACTGTCCTGTGAGACAGCTGTTTTCAGGGGCACCAGTTATTGAGATTGAAGGTGAGATTAAGAGTGAGGTTGACAGAAAAGTGTGGATAAGGTTTTGCATATGTTTAGAGTTATGTTAGTGTGATCAATTGCTGGGACTTCTTCCTCTACATCATCTTTGTGGTAACTTAGTAAGGTTTATGTTTAACATTGTGTTTGAGGTTCAGGGTGAGGCAGTGCATGAGTCTAAAGGTTCAGTTATGGTGAAGATTGGGCTAAATTGCTGTCTTTCATTACTTTCCTGTGGGGCACTGCTGCTCTGAGTAGCAACTATCCTTCTGGGTGAATGGTGCCTATTGTTGAGCTTATCAGTGAAATTGAAGTTGAGGTAGAAGTGAAGGTCATAGGTGAGGTTTTTCATAAGTCTAGAGGTTATGTTAGGATGAGTAGTTGTCTGAATATTTCTCTCTATATCTCATTTGTGGGAACTTGTTGAGGGTGAGGCTGATGTATGATATTGTGTAAGAGGGTGTGCATGAGTCTGAAAGTTAGATTATGACAATTGGCATGAATAACATTGTCCTGTGGCATACCTCAATCATCTGAGGTGATTGTCCTCTGAAGTGCTAGTTGAGGTTGAGGATGAAGTCAAGGGTGAAGTTGATATGAAGTCTGTGCTTGCTATGTGTGTGTTACACTTGGGTTGTTCCATCTCTTAACCTTGTGTATATGTACCATTTCTTTACCCCTATTCATGTATGTATGCATACATACATATACACACATACACAACAGACTAAGCCAGCCCTGAGGGAAGCATGAACACCTAGTTTGGGTGTAGGTTGACTGCCACACATAGGATTCAAACCCTTGCAAGTCCAACCCCAGACTGGCCCATGCTGACTCACAGATAGTATTGCTATCCGCCATACAATGGAGGTTGTGGGTGAGACTGTGAGCGAGTTTTCAGGTTAAGGAAAACAATTGCATGGACATCTTTCTCTACACTTCCTTTGTGGCAACTTGGTGAGACTGAGAGTGAGGTTGATGTATAATATTGTAGGTTTGGTTGTACATGAGTCTGAAGGTTCGGTTAGTGAAAATTGGCCTTATTTTTTTCCATCATCCTATTGGTGCTTGTACGTGTTAACATCAGTCTGCTCTATCCTGTGGAGACCTGTTAACGTGTTTACGCCAGTGTCCTCTAGGGCCTCGGTAGCACTTCAGCCTACTTGCCCTAGAGATGTATCAACTATATCGAATCCCCAGTGACATACTTTTTGTACATATTAATCTTAATTTCCAGGAGCCATTGAAGGCAACAGTTACCAAATGTTGAACATATAAAGCAAAGCATTGCAATGCTATGCCGGATATATCAATTTGAAAATTAATGTGAACTCTTTTGAAGTTCTGAGCTATATGCACAGTTATTAGTTGGTTACTTACAAGTTATTCACTCAATACTTACCTCAAATGGGAGGAGATGTACAGACATGGTGAACTTCTGTCTTCTTACACTTCTTAAATTTTTACGCTAAACATTACAAATGACAGGAGACCAATTGCTTCTGCTGGCCGACATATAACTTCTAATTGTTACAAATTGTTGATTTTGGTGGAAGTTATGTAGTAATAAGATTATAACTCTTGATTTAGGATGAAAATGGCTTTGTTTTAATACATAACCATTCTGTCGCTTCTCCTGTTAATATATTGTTTCTACAGATTTAAGAGTACTCAGTCCTTCATACTGAGGAATGTTTCACAGGTAATGGGAATGTAGCATGAAGTTACAATAGTGTAGGATGTCTTTACCTCTTGTTTTGGTAGATCAGATGACTTGTGTTGCCAAATGGGGTATAATTGTAACAAATTGTAACGAAAGTGGAAAAAAGTAAATAGACTTTAAACTGTCTTAGGTAGATACTCTTATGTTTAGGAAAACAAATTATCTTCATTATGATATACTTGAGTTTTACCAACATATATTTACATTTTTATTCATATGAATGAATTGCATGGTTTGCTACCTTAAGCTTCAAGGGTTCACCAATCAGCTGAGGAGTTTGTTTGCTGTCATTCTTGTCACGTGGATTACCTGACTGTTGGTGAATCTCAAAGATTACAAGGTTACGACTAAAACTTTATTAAATAAAAGCTGAATATGTGCAACATAACGAAGCTCAAATGTGCACTATTGAGCATGCGCAAACACATTTCAGAAAGAACAGTATTAAGAGTAGATACAGTATTTAATGCAGTGAAAGTTTGTAGGCTAAGCAATAGATAAAAAAAAGCAGTTTATTTGAAGTCATTGATATGTTGATGATGGCTGAAATAGTTCATTTAGGAGTACGAGGACTGAGAGAAGGATTCCAATCCCTCAGTCCCTTCAGGAATTTGACTTGCGAGATGCAGAATTTATATATTTTTTCTTTCTGAACGGCTAGCGAGATTGAGCCCCATATGTTAGCCATTTAACAGTAAATTTACTAAAAACGAGATTTGATACATGAATGTAATCGGTAAAGCTTACATTATTAAGGCCCTGAGATGCCGTCGGCAACAGTTGTCTCGGCCACAGCGATAAAATCTTGTACTTTTGACCCTCGCAATCTTACCAAGCAATTTGAATGACTGTGCAACATTGGGAAAATAAATGAAATATTAAGGAACTATGGGAACTTTTCACGTAGATTATAACTTTATTAGTTATACAGTTACGTATGTGAGCCCGTGGAGGGACGTTCTTTGATTGAAGTGAGGATGACTTGTCACATTATTCCTTCGAGATATTTTTTTCTTCTTTTATCACAGTAAACTTATCAGTCAGTCACTGGGAAGCATGCCAGTGACGACCAAGTAACTGACAAATGTAGATCTAATGAAGCGGTCTGGGTAAACTAAAAAGGCGAAATAGAGCTCGGACTGGTAAGGCCTCTAGTACATATTCGGGGTGGAAATTTGCAAGTTAAGGGCAAGCAACATATTTGTCAAGGTGGAACAGAGACGAGAATTAAGAAGGTTGTCGAGTCTCCTAAACTCAATGAATATATGCCTCATCTGTGAAACATAAGCCAAAGATGTGCATGCAACGCTACCACTCAAATGCGCCAGATCACTGAAACTCATCCTGAGATATCTTCAGCTGGAACTAAAGCAGACAAAGCTACTCCTCACGGACCCTGGCACAGCAAGGAATATTTAAAGTTCGTCTTGGCACGACCAGAGGTTGAGGAAGACAAACTTGACATGAAAAGATTACCTAAAGTAAAGAAAGTTGCACGTCCTAGTGCTTGTGGCTCGAGTGGAGCCGAACAAATCTATGGAATCATTGGACAATATGGAAGTCGCCAGGACCCGGGCTTGATATCGTTATCAACTTGGGTGATCAAAGGCCATGAAAAAGGCACGCCAAACTTACCGTTCCGATAATTCGTAAACCAACACATCAATATGATTCACTGAAATTGTAAAGGTTTAAGAATGAATAAACACAAAGCTGTTTATATTGTACGGCCATTAAAGTTTTGTTTATAAAACACCAATGTGAACATTGCAGTCGTCGATGATGTCTCTAAGCAACTGCCAAGGGTAGCTTCACAAGAGGTGGATATCATGGGGAATCACGTTTTACACACCAAAGTAAAACCGCTTTAAGGATAGTGTTTAAATTCCACCCTGGAAGCAGCCGTATGCAGAGTAAGATTTTTTAACACCCACCTGGCCTGCAGCAGTTAATAAGGCTCTGTGTCCCAACTCCATTGCGCTTCACAACGATTAGTAATCAATCCGGAGAAAATGAATCTTTAGGGGATGTCAACAATCATCATCAGTGGGTAAGTCCAGGCAAAGGATGGACTGCAAAGAAGCTAATGGTGAATATCCTCCATAACTGTCTTTTGAACGGTGATGGAGTCGGTGAAGACATAAATCTATCTTGGTCTTCCTTTGATATTCCAATTGATACCATGTGGGGTACATAGAACGAATCCCTGCAGCATAGGTAACAACCATCTCAGTCAGTTCAACTTCAAGATAGCACATTGAATGTCTTTTCATTCTCGGGAGTGACAATGTTACAAAAATTCAGCGTTACAAATTCTGTCTTGATTGCAGCAGGTCTCTATATTTAAGAACTCTACAATTTCCATAAAGCATAGAATTCCTTCGTGGAGCTCAGTTGTCAGAATGCACTGCATGAGTGTAACTAGGGGTCAAGAACTTTAAGCATGAAGCTCTCGGGCGAAAATTACATTGCATGCAAAGGTGCAGGGGCTCTGGTAAGAAGAAACATTAGACAAACAAATAAAGACGTCTGGCGTGACAATTTTTTAATCCCGAAAGGGAGCACAGCAATGAATCAGGCCTGGTCTACAGAAAAATCTACACCGTTTTTATTACGTTTTCTTTGAAGTTGAAGGCTCCAGTCACGGACAAAAGTCCAAATCAAAGCTAGGCCTGAATTGATATATAAAGAGGTTACCGAAAGGAAAAAAAGAGGAGAAAAGGGGAAAGTATTTACATATTTTGGAGGTGAAAAACCTGTCTTTTAAAAAAGTGCCAGGTTTTAGTTATTGGGAAAGACGAGAGGGTAGATAGTTCCAGAGCTTCCAGGTGTTGAGAAAGAAACAATTATCAAAACTTCCCACCCTTGAGTTGGCAAAGGCCATATAGTAATCATGTAACGCAGTAGCTTGTCGATTATTGCGTGGTCTAGCTAGCGGTGGGGGTGCCCAGGCAGCCAGCTCTCGAGAGCAATAACTAAAGTAATTCCTAAAGAAGAGGGAAAGTAAATCAACATTGTGGCTTAGGGTAAGCGGGTCAAGTTTAGAAGTAGGACTGCTTTCGACTTAACTCTGTCAAGGAAGAATGCAAAGCTAGAACCACCCCAGATGTGACAGCAGTACTCCATACAAGGACGGATCAGTCCTTTGTATAAATGGAGCAACTAACTGTTCGGAAGAAAAGAAATTTCAAAATCTCTACAGGATGGAAGATAATTTGCTCCCGATAATTGATATGGAGAATGTGAGGGCTTCAACCCCTCCACCATCCGTATGGGAGGACTTCAACTATTCCCTATGGTGAACGTTGAAATCCCCAGTAATACAGGATCTTGGCATTTAGGTCAGAGGATGACATTAATTCGCTCCATGGCGCCCGTTGTGGCATATTATTTGTCCCGCAAGCAGCAAGGAGTCCTCAGAAAAAAATAATTTTGGATTTCATATCAGATCTACGACAATTATTAAGTAGTAAAAGTTAGTGTATAGCAGCGGCTGATAACTATAGGTAGTGCAGAGAAGAGAAAGTATGAATGAAATAGGATTTCAGGGATTTACACAAGACATATCGGTGGAGCGGTCTACTTAATGATATATGAATATGGTCCTTATCTTACAGAAAGTGGGGATCGCTGTCTTACATTATACAGATCATAACCAGTGTCAGTGATTTATAGCAGACAGATTTGTACCAAGAATATCCTTTGTACTCATTTTTTACGACCAGGCAACCTATTTTCCAAACATGGAATACAGTGCCATCTGTATCACGTGACAACTGTTGCTGGTGGTATTTGAAGCGAGACTTTATCCGATGCCTTTTATAGATTTCAAATAAATGATATCTGCTTTACTTTTATCATATTTCTTGATTGTATCATAATTCAGGCAGATTTGTCAGACGAGAATTATTACATCGGAAATTATGTTGCAATTCGTTAATCAAGTCATATTCCTCGAGATGATTTACAGTCTTGTTTCTAATGATGATTTCTGTAAGTGCCAGCTATGAACGTCAGGCTGATTGGGCGAAAATTTTCGAGTAGGAACTTGTTACCTCTTTTAGATATCAGTGCTAGACTGGGACTCCTCTATTCCTGTGGAACTTTCCCGGTAGAAAGTGACTTGTTGAAAAGAGCTGTCAAGGGCTTCCTTCTCTCTTCTCGGATAAAAATAGAGCTAAAAGGTTCAACAGAAAACAACATAGGCTGGAGCTGGTTTTATTATTATTAGAATTTGTTATTTGTCGATACTTTTATTTCATTTAATGCTTATATCATATGTCTATAGTCTTTTGCGTTCAGATGTTTTCCATTTTTTGTTCCACTGGATCGGAAATATTAAATCAGTCTTGTCATATTCCACACAGCTTCCGTTTTTCTAAATGTTTAGAGAACGTAAACATTAGGAGTAACTATGTCATTTGTTTTAATTAGTGAAAATCGTAGGGGTAACTATGCTGTTCTGAAAGGTTTTGGTATTAAGTTACTACCAATTGAAAGCATGTAATTGTAATGAGCTGGGCTTCAGCTGCCTTTCTCTGTCTTAGCGTTCACCTTTAGCACTCAATACAGAGAAACCACTACGGTCATCTTATTACTGATCGAATCTCCCGCTGGGGTGTACAAAAACAAGTAGGGTTTACAAAACTTTGATTTACAGCCATTGCCAATACAGCAGTATGAAAATTTCTCCAAACAAAAACTCTTTAACTGCTCGCAGAAGATATTTACAGAGAGTAAAGAAATTAACTCTGAATAGAAACATTTTTCCCTAACTGCTCACGGAAGCTATATTCAACAGTAAAGAAATTAACTTCAAATAGAAACACTTTACCACAACTAGCAAAGATATTTACATACAGTGCATAGGTCACTACCAACATGTACTTATCAAAGCAGTGCCTGGATTTTCTCCCATCACATCACCTATCAGGCCTCTCCCCACTCGGCTTACACCACCCACAATCTGTTTACTATTCGAGACTACCTGAGTCTCGTTACTTGGTCCACTGAGGGTACCTCTCATGAAAAAGACATGCTACCACCTCCCCCATACGGAGTTTTAACACCATGTACTTAGCTGCACTAGCAGCGGTAGTCTTGCCGTCCAGCCAAGGATGGGTAGTTTTCTCGCAACCACCTGGCGCCGTAGATAATACATCAATCTCCAGCCCTTCCGTACCAACGGGCACCCACTGAGGTTGATTGTCAAAATGGCAAATAGCACAGGCTAGTCGAACTGAGAGGGTGATGCGGGAGGCTCGCCACAACGCCTTCACGCCAATAACACAACAACGAAGTCGCCAGAAGTCTCCTCACAAGTGCTCTCTCAGAAACTCACACAACTCTTACCGTCCTACAACAGCTCCACCCGCCACCTCTTCTCAACAAGTCCATAGCCTGCCTCCCTAACAGGACAAGGTCAACCCACTTCCTGTTCGCACAGCTGGGCAACGTCCCCCCTGTCCCTCCTCCAAGGCTACTCCCTAGTGTTAGCTTATGTATTTTTTATATAATTCATGCCTTTCAAACGTGTTGTTGATGTACAGGTACATAAACTAAAGTCAGACAAAATCTTGCCATTCCAAATCCACTTTTGTATATACATACTTCCCACATCTTTCTCTCAGCCAACCCTCTCATCCCTCTTCCCTTACTAGATAAGAAATTTCCACCATACTGATCCAGAAACATTCTCCTTAGCTCATCCATCAGATCATCAGTACTTGCATAACCCATCACTCTCACCAGAACTTGTGTATATTTATTTACACTTCTACATAGGAAGTCATCAGCTGTGTGCATTGTTCCCGTGCCAGTAGTAAACAGTGCAGTTGCCAGGAGATGAACCTGATATCTCAGCCGCCCTGTATACCCGTGTTGAGCGTATTGCCTTTAATTGTGGGTGATGGTGCGGGGGTCAAATATCTGTCCAAACTCCGGCTGCACTATCATATCTATCGTTTGTTTGTTTTTACCGGGGTCGTCCTCAGACCAGAGAGAGTGTTGTATGTTGTTCTGCTTTGGAATATATGGAATATATTCTTGATGGTTTTGGACATTTTCTTTTTTGTGCTCTCTCTCTCTCTCTCTCTCTCTCTCTCTCTCTCTATCTATATATATATATATATATATATAT
>JAYMFT010216663.1:0-11420 GCA_038088735.1 Panulirus argus
CTCTCTCTCTCTCTCTCTCTCTCTCTCTCTCTCTCTCTCTCTCTCTCTCTCTCTCTCTCTCTCTCTCTCTCAAAATACAGGGGCAATACATGTCTAAGATTTATTGTGGGTGCAGGCATATGATTCTCTCAGCATGAAATCATCATACATGTAGTTGCTGAGACTATTATTTCTAATGGCGTCAGCACCAGCAACCTGCCTCAGAGTGTTTCAAGATATCTTGAGGGAAGGATGTCTCTTCCAACCCCCCCCCCCCGGCTGACTCTTCATTTTTTAAATTTATCCTCTAGGCACTGTAATTCTTCCACCTGCCCTTCATGGTGGTTGGCTCTCACCTTTGTAAGGAGGAAAAAGCCCAAATTCTTACCTACAAGCAAAAAATGTGGGTACACATAAAATTTTTAGGCACACTGGGCACTCTTAACGGATGATCAGGTGGCTACTTCCTGCAACACCTCATGAGTGCTTTGCCACATTCAGATCAAGACCATATGGACCCTTCAGGAGCCTTGCCAGTTCCATGCCCAGATGTCTGCAGATGGTAATGAAGGCCAAAGGAGAGATTACAAAGTACTAAAATGTAAGTGTGATATTGCCTCCGAAAATGTATGGAGGGGGGGGGGTGGACAAGGCTTTTTGCAGACACTGAATTTTTGTATTAGTCACTAGTCTTCTTACTGTAAACACCTCATTCCAATTTGTGTTCAGAATCCTTTCTGTGATCTTTCTTTAGCTTGATATGTTGCTGTGTTAATTAATGTCAGTCAACCTGCTGTTGATCTCTGTTGATAATTCACATTTATTCATTTCCACATTATATACTGTTGTGATTTGTATGATAATGTGATCAGATGAACTTGTATTTCTCAATGATGAACTTGTATCTCTCAATGATATGTCTGAAAACAGCACCATGTCATTTGCAAGATTTATATCTAATATGTTGTTCCTTCTTGGTGGGCTCTGGTTTACCTGCATGAGGCTAAATGATTTTCATAGACTGATTAGATTTTGGGACTTTTCTGTTCTGTCTGCTGATCCAGTACTCTTTCCTTTGTAAGTTTATTAACATTCATAATCTACTACTCTTTCCTTCCTCTCATTATAATGGAAGTCAGAGTCCCCAGCCCATATTATTATTAGATCTTGTTTCTCTAATTCCTTCAGTATTTCCTTAACTTCTGATAAGATTTCTTTAAATTCATTTATCTTTGATTTTGGTGGTCTGTAAGATACAAGGTTTATTGTGTTTATGGTTAGAATCTATATAATTAATTCACATTTATTGTGATGCTCTTTTTTTTTTTTTTTTTTTTTTTTTTTTTTTGGGTGGGGGGGAGATAAACAGATACACTTCCTTGTCTGAATTTTATTCCATCTGCTGTTACTCTTGTGAGTTGTTCCAATTTTGCTTCATCTTCACTTTTTTTTTTATTAAGCTAAGCTTTTGCCGTGTCGATTGGGACAAGGGATAACAGGGTTATTATCCCTTGTGTGCTCATTAATGTAATTCTCTTTTATTCTAGAGTTCTCTCTTATATTAGACTCTGTATATTATATAAATGATCTTCCATGGATTCTCTCTTTCTCTATTTGTCCTCATCTGTGTTTTGGTTTTTGTGCCTTTTCTTGTATAGTGTCACATATTATGGGTGGCAAATTCATTTCTGGTTTTCAGAGGGCATTCTTTATCTCATGCATGTGCATGTTGTGTGTTTTTTCTGCTATTCTGTTCCCAATTCTGCTAAGACTTTTTGTATTTGATTCTCTAACAAGAAAGTGTTCCATTGGACTGTAGGTTATTGAAGTAGTCATAGTCTGGCCAGTAACCAGTTCTGATTCCATCTTGTTAATCTGAATTAATAAGTCCTTTGTTTTTCATATTCTTGCCCGTATTAGTTCATGCTGTCATTCCATTCTGTTTCTTCTGTTTGTTGCTAACGTAATTTGTATCATCATATTTTGGCCTTTTTTGTGTGGCACTTCTGTTGATACCCATTTTTCACCATCAGTTTTCAATACATGGTTTTTCTAGTATTTCTTCCTTTGGTTTTCACTAAACAGTGTCTATCTTTGCTTAAATCTTCCTGTATGTCTGTTTCCATCGATGAGGTGATTATCTTTTCTTCCTTTTCTTTCTGCATTTTCACAGTTTTCAATATTAATTCCTGTATTTTCCTCATTTTTCACTGTTATGAGATGTTTAAATCTACATTTCTCCTGTTTCTTTCACTCTTAATCCTTTATATAGTGAAAGAGTAAGTATATGTTAGTTAGGCCTTGTAAGTGCATAAACTTGTATTCTTCTCTCTGTTTGCATACACATTGTATGTCACATGTGTTGCAGATTTATGGATGGTCATATTCACATTCTTCTTTCTTATTACATCCACTGGCATAAAGATGTTCTGTAAGGATGTCAATAGTATGAGAACAAATTGGAAAGCCAGGAGTGTACCAGATGGAGTGGTGATAATAGGCAGAGAAGTAGATTGAGTCTTTTAAGGAACAGTTGAATGTGTGAGGTGACAGCTGGCAGATAGTCTGCTTGGAATAAGGTGGCATGCAGAGCAAAAGAGTCCTTGGAAATGGTTTGGTGAAAAGGGAAGAGGTAGTGAAAACCTTATTATAAGATGAAGTCTGGTAAAGTGGCTGAAGCAGTTTGCACTGCAGTTGAGTTTATCATGAAAGTAAGTGATGTTGTTTATCAGTTCATCAGGGTATTCTGCATTTATGTGGACCATGTGAGATGCTTGAGGACTGGCAGAATGCATGTATAGTGCTTTAAAACAAGGGCAATGGGTGCAAACCAGTGCTTGAATTACAGAGGTATTTGATTATACACAGTAAGGTGTATGAATGAGTGGTGATTGAGAGGGTGGTGGCATGCATTGAGTATTTCACAAGGGAGGAGTGTTTTGGTTTCAGGAGAGATAGAGGATGTGTGGACTAGGTGTTTAGCTTCATTAATTTGTGAGAAAAATAGTTGAAGAAAGAGTGAATTGTATATGGCCTTTAAGAATGTGGAAAAAGTGAAAATGCATGATAGATGACAAAGAGGCCTTGTTGAAGGTGCTGTGAATATACTGTGTAAATGGAAATTTACTGAATGCAGTGGGGAGTCTTTATGAAGAGATTAAGGCATGTGTATGATTAGGAAGGGTGAGTATGAGTGGTTCTTGGTGTGGAGGCGAGTTTATATCACTGATGTGTGATATCGCTGTAGTTGTTTGATTTCTGCATGGCTTGGGTGTTAAGGGAGGTTAATGTAAAGGTCTTAAGGCAAGGGGCAGGTAAGCAGTATTATGGGGTGGAGGAGCATGGGTGGTAAATCAGTTGCTGTTTGCAGATGATGCAGATTTGGTGGCAAACTTAAGAGAGAAGCTTAAGCTGATGAAAGAGTCTGGGAGAGTTTTTTGAAGGAGAAAAGTGAGTTAATTTGATCAAAAGTAAGATAATGAGACATAGCAGGAGGATGGAACAGGATGGTTTATGTGTAAGTATGAATAGTGAAGATTTGGAAGAAGCAGAGTGCTATACATACATGAGTGTGGATCTGACAGTATGTGGAAGGATAGAGTGAAAAAGATTTTGAGTGACTGGAGCCTGATCATTCAGGAGGGTGAAAGGCAACCATAGAATAAAGTAAATTGGAAGGATGTGGCATACTGAGGTCAACGTGCCATCAATGGACTGAATCAGGGCATGTGAAACATCTGGGATCAACCATGGAAAGATCTGTGGGGCCTGGACGTAGATAAGGAGCTGTGTTTACGGTGCATTACACATGACAGCGTTTGTATGGATGTGAGCGGGTGTGGCCTTTCTTCATCTTTTTCCCAGCGCTACCTTGCTGATGTTGGGGGGGGCGATGCTGTATCCTATGGGGCAAGGTGTTGCTGGGAATGGATGAAGGCGAGCAAGTTTGAATATGTACATGTATATATATGTATGTGCATATATGTATATATATATATATATATATGTGCATGTGAATGGTTGTCTTTCTTCGTCAGTTTTGTGGTGTTACCTCACATATGATTGAGCGAGGTAGTGCCAGGAACATACAGCAACTTGAGAATGGATGTAATTCTTGGATTCTTGTTCATTGTTTCACGTATTAGCAAGGTAACAACAGGTACAGACAAAGAAAAGGCCTTCTTCGCTTACATTGATTCTCTAGCTGTCATATGTAATGCACCCAGTCCACAACCAAACATTCAGACATTCACAGACCTTTCCATGGTATCCTGTGACTTTTTATCATTATTAGTAGTATTGCTGGTATGATTATTATTATGATTATTATAAATATTATTATTATTATTGTTTTATTATTGTTATTTATCCCTGGAGATAGGGGAGAAAGAATACTTCCCACATATTCCCTGCATGTCATAAAAGACCACTGAAAGGGGAGGGAGCGGGGGACTGGAAATCCTCCCCTCCTGTTTTTACTTTTCCAAAAGAAGGAACAGAGAAGGGGGCCAAGACAGCATTTTCCCTCTTAGGCTCAGTCCTGTATTCTTAACACTACCTTGCTCACACGGGAAATGGTGAATATGCCTGAAATTTTTTTTTTTATTATTTATTATCCTAGAACCTCTTTCATATAGGGTTTTTGGATTACCCCAAGGAACTGTGTCTTACCCTGTCACTCCTTATTTTTTCATCCCTCTTCACTCCTCATATTATCCTCTTTCATTTCCTTTCCAACATGTTCACCTACTTTCATACTTTACCATGTAAGGCCCATGAGACAACTATACTATCAAACATACCCATCTTTGCACTCATAGACAGTAACCTCTCTTTCCACACACTCCTCATTGCACCCTACCATGGCTCCTTTCAGCTTCATCGATTCCATTCACTGCTATGTCCACTAGCAGGTATCTGAAACAATCCACGTACTCCAGGTTGTTTCCATTCAAACTCACACTCGAACTAACCTATCTGTTTTCACTGCTAGACCTAATTACTTTGCTTTTATTTCACATTTACTGTCTCCTTTCTCCTTTCACATGCTCTTTCATACTTAGACACTTGCTTCTGTTGTTTCTCACTCAACTCTGCCACAACTTAGACACTTGCTTCTGTTGTTTCTCACTCAACTCTGCCACAAGCACTATGTCATCAGCAAACAACAACTTATTCATTTTCCAGGCTCCCTTGCCTCTGACAGACTGCAGATCTGCCCTTCTCTACAAGACCCTTGCATTCACCTCCTTCACTGCCCCATCCATAGACAAGTTAAATATACATGGCAACATCACAGACCTCCAGCATAGACCCACCTTCACTTGGAACCACCACCCTTCCTATCTTTCTACTCGCAGACATACCTTCCTCTATTGATAAAAATTCTTAAATGTTTCAAGCAGTTTTCCTCCCACACCATATACTCACAACACCTCCTACAAAGCATCTCGGTCAATCCAGTCCTACCCTTTCACCAGATCCATAAACACCAAATACAGATCCTTCTATTTCACTTAAGTATTTTTCACACACATTCTTCAAAGCAAACACCTGATCCACACATCCTCTACCACTCCTGAAACCGCTTTGTTCCTGCCCTGTCTGACACTGTGTGCATACCACCACCCTCTCCATGACCACTTTCCCATACTAGATATACTCAACAGATGTATCTTTGTATCTAAACCTGTGACTCCCATTCCTACCAGGAACTCCCATCAAGGGTTCTATCTATATGTTTGTCTATATCTCTGATGCCTGTTCACATGTGGAACTTCCATCAAGGGGAGGGCCATGGCAAAAGTCTCTACTTATCCCTGTCATTACATGCCTTCCTCGCAAACACCATTCCATGCATTTTCCCCCATTTCCCACCCTTCAATACTCTTCTGCTTTTACATCTGTGATTTGAATGTTCACTCTTGTCCCCCATGCCTTAAGAAAACCACTGTACAGGCATTTTGACAACCCTCATTCACCTCACCTTCAGCCATGCATACACTGAAAGTTCTAACTTGCCAATTGATAGCACTCTTCTCCTTCCCCTCTGAAATTTAACAGCAATTCCGTCCACTCCAGCCACTTTATGCTAAGCTGCATCTTATTCAAGACATTCATTACCTCTTCCCTTTTCTACAAACCACTTGTCATTACTCTTGCTTCACATACCTCTTCATTCCAAACATCCCATATCAGCTATCCCATTATCTCATATTTTATCAGTCTTTCAAAATGCCTGCACTCACTCTGTCTCCTCTTGACCTCTTCTTTGCCTGATACCACTTCCCCATCTGATACCTTCATTGCTATTCCCATTTCACTCTCTTTTCCTCACACCATTCATTTCATACCAGAACATTTTCTTGTTCTCTGCAAAGTTCACTGATACTCTAGCACTCAAAATCCCACCTACTCCTTCACTTGCCCTTGCACCATCCTCCTACCCTCATGCCATTTCCTCCTCTACACCTCCCAGTCACCTCACCTCCACACTGGCAATGTCTATACACCTCTCGTCCCCCACCAGCATTTATAATATTTTTTATTATGACCAACATGACATAGGCAAAGCATCCCCAAACAAAGGCCAACTCAGGAGAAAGAAATAAAGTGAGATTAAAAGAAATTCAAAATTAATCAAGGCTCTACAGGTTTTTGTAGACCAGATTTTTAAGGAAGAAAGGTTTTGGGAAAAGGGAAAGTCAAAGGGAGGAAGAAATTTCACAGCTTAGCTGTTTGAGGTAGGAAGAAATCAAAACTGTCAATCTTCGAGTAGCTAGTATCCACTCAAAACCTGTGGGAAGCAACAACAAGATGAATGCCTTGGCTTCAGTCCTTGAGGATATGAAGACTTGCAGGTAGCTCACGAGAATGATGGCTAGAATAATCCTGCAGAAAAGAGAGCAGCAACATCGTGGCATGCAGAAAGGGATGGTTGAAGAGAGATCATGCTGGAAGGATTGATAAGATGGAATGCTTTTGGTTCCACTTTGTTTAATAAAGAGGTGGAGGAAAAGGCACTCCAGATGTATGAGCAATACTCTATACTGGGGCGAATGAAATTCGTGTATATGAAATTGCAGCTCACAGGAAGAATTATGGCACCTATACAACACTCTAAGCTTCTGGGAAGTAGACTTTGTGGTATTTGATATGTTGGGTTTTTAGGATAGAATGGGGGATATGGTTATACTTAACATGTTTATATTGTTTTAGGGTTGAATTGTTATGTTTTGAAATTGAACAAACAAATGACTCTTTAATGGATGTTGGGAGAAAAATATTGACCTAATTAGGTTACTGCCTCCCACATTTGAGATGCTGCAGAGATCTACATTGAAGGAGGAAATATGTTCAGTAAGAGAAGGAAAAACAAGTGTTAGGATAAGGAGGGGAGGGAAAAGAAGTTATGTAATGGAATCATCAGCATTTGAGTGAGTAGAGTGAGAAGCAGAAGAGAAATTATCATTTATTGAGAGAAGAAAGAAAGTAAGTGATAAGACAGAACCCCCTAAGAACACCTATGTTGGTAGGATGGGAGGGGGAAGTTGCTACAGCAGTAATTAGTGCAATGGAATGGCTAGAGATAAATCTATGCAGTAGGGAACAGGGAAAGCAGAAAACATAAGGAAGATAGTTTAGAAAGCAAAGACTTATGCCATACCTTGTAAAGTGCTTTAGAGATGATGAGGACTATGACAAAAGATTCATTAAAATCCCTGAAAGAGGACTCGAGTGGGTCACCAGTTGACGTAGCTATGTAAAATCCCTGCTGGTGATTAAAAAGAAGGGAATAGAATTTTAAGTGATTAAGAAAGTGAGAGTTACAGAGAATTTGAAAGACTTTGGAGATAGCAGAAGTGTGAAGAGTAGGGCAATAGGTAGAAAGGTTAGAGTAGTCTCCATTCTTAAGAAAGGGCTGCACCAAGGCATGCTTCCAAGAGAAAGGAAAAGTTATAGTTTTTGGACACAAACAAAACATATAAGCTAGCTCAGAGGCACACTTCTCTAGGACTCAAGGAGGTATGGTATCTGGGCCTTGTGTCTTGTCCGTCAAGAGCTGGGAGAGTACTTGGAAGACTGCACAAGAAGAGTATAGAGTATGGCATAAGTTCAGGTGGGGGAAAAGGTGGTGGAAATATAGAAACGGAATCATCCAACGATGAAATAGAGGAAAAGATATACCGATAAGAGCAACTTTATCAGTTTGAGTGTTAGCTTTAGATTGATTAGGTAGAAGAAATGAGGAAAGGTTGAACTACAGAAGTTACTGGAGATATTTTTGGTTAAGGATCAAAATTATTCACCATTTAAGAAAAAGAGAAATGAGCACACTTTATGAAGGTGTGTTTGACTTCAGAAAGAACAGTTTTGCAATTTTCCAAGAAGTGGTGAAAGCTAAATGAATTTCAAAGGAAGGGAAGCTTTTTATGACCTGATTTGCTCTGTTCCTGATGTGACAGGCATCAATACAAGGGAGATCAAACCATGACTAGGGATAGAAAGATGGACTCTCTCCCAGCCAAGATAACCTCTGCTATGCATTCAGCACTTGAGGCATCCAAGCTATCAAAGCAATTCCTGTCCTAGGGACAGCCAGTAAAGAAGTCATGCAGAGATAACTGCTGAGCTCTCTCAAAGTGCTAAGGTTGGCTTTCTGAGGAGAAATAGAGTGGTAAGCATACCCAAACAGATTTTAGAAATAAGATTGTTTGGAAGGGCAGAAATGATGTAACTGCCCAAGAGAGCTTAGGAGTAAGAAAGAGGTCTAGTGTGTTGGAAGAGTGATTTTGATGGTTGGGAACTCATGTTGTGTGTATGATTTTGTATTCTAGATTGTTAAGGAGGGAAGAAGAAGAAAAAGCCATCACTCCACCAGGATCATCCTGGGTAGAGTCTAAGCAATCCTTGTTGTGCACATTGAAATCCCCCTCTTGTAGGATTTCATCCCATGGATGTGAAGAGAATATTGCTTTTTGGCAGAAGGGCAGGTTGTTGAAAAGTTGCACATAGGGGAATGGGGGTGGGAATATATGAAATATAGCAGCAAAGTTATGGAAGAGAGAAAAATCTTGAGCCACGTGGCAACAAAGGTAGTATACTCAAGATCCACAGTGGGAGTTTTCTATTACAGTAATAACAGATGCCACCCTTACAGTGGAAATAATGAAATAGATATAAATCAGAGATCTGGGAGTGTAAAGGGGAAGCAGTCTTGTACAGTGTAATTTCAGAAGGAAGAAGATCTGAAGAAAATATGATAAGATAGTGTGTTCTTTTGAAAGAAGGCAAAATATGATATTGTGGATGTTACAGAAATGAATAGAAAGAGAGCCATGTCTGAGAGTTGAGCCTGGAAGAATGGAGTAGGTCTAAGATGCTTGATATCGGTCAAGAGAATCTTAGGAACCATCCAGCCCTCCATGAACAGTGGTGCCATTCTGATTTGGCACCAGAGAATAAGGAAGATGTACTATAATGATATTTTTTTCTTTTTTTGAATCAAAGGAAGGAAGAAATGGGGAAAGTATAAAGTAGTATATATAGTGTGATGTCAAGTTTTGTGTTAGAGATGGAGAGAGTGTAAATTTGTGGGTTGAGTTCCAGCATCCCATTTGTATATGAAACAAAAGAAGCAAAAACAGCATACTGTGCCAGGGTATGGTATGTGACCTATATAAACATGCATATCCATAAAAGCATTGCAAAGGTCAACCCCAAATGATGTTTGAGTAGAGTTCCTTTGTGACTTTCAAACAACTGATAATGAATCCATTTATCCACTTGAACATGTGCATATATAAATTTTATTTGATACAAATTACAGTATGATTAACAAGAATACTCATGGGTTTGTGAAGCTTACATGTAGCTAGTAGTTGAAGGTGGAAAGTTGATTTGTGGAGTTAGGCTCACATAGGGGCAGAATCATGTGTCTCTTCATCTTAGGATGTAACTGCAAGCGACCTTGAAGATGAAACTGGATTTATAGGCTGTGGTGGCCTATCATTCTTCTTCAGTTTATTCCTGAAAATTTTATTCAAATACTGTTGGATTAGCTTTCTTATCCTCTGCTGTTAAAGGTCTTTACAGCATGATTTACAACATGAATGGCATCAGTGGTATCATCTATTAGCCTAGTTAATGGCATCAGTGGCATCATCTATCAGCCTAGTAACTCGAGAAATGTAGCCATTACTTATTTGATAAACCAAGAGAGCCCCATGACTTTTGTCCTCAATATTTTCCTGGATGATGTTTCAAGAGGAATTGTTTCTTCTTAATCTTGTTGTCCTTGTTCTTCTAGGCCCAGTATATTTTTGTTTTATAAATTTTCCCTTCATGTAATGCAAGTTAACTCCCATATGTCAGCCTTGTTGACTTCATTGGAACCAACTTCTTTTGCAGTGGTAAGAATATCCCATTATATCTTAGGATGACATTTTCAAACTGCTGGAAGTCTTCAAGATGGTATAACATCATCACATGATTCAATAATGTTGTCAGAAGCCATGAGGATTTTGAAGTACCTCCAGATTTGCCTAATTATTGGCTTATTTTTGCTGTTATTTGTTGTGATCAACTAAGAGAATGTGTGGTATGCTGCCTTGAATGTAGCAGTCATGCCATTATCCATGGGTTTGGTCAGTGCTTTTGTGTTTATGGTAGAAACTTAATATAACCCTTTCATTTGGATACATATTGCCTAGATTTACAGGTTGAGCAGGGAAATTGTCCTAGAGCAGAAAAATTTTAAAATCAAAATTTTATTTTGTACAGTTTCTCACAAGCTGGGAGGCCACATGTTGACAGACATTCTTGAAGCTATGACGTTATTATCCTTGAATTTTTTTTATTGGACTGCCAGATAACTGAAAGATGCCCTTTTATATATCTTTTAATCCAATAACATTCACAAATGATCTTTGCCACATGACCAACATCCACAGACAAACATCTTCACATGGAGAATGCCCACCACAATTTCAAGGGTATGTTCTGGTAATGGTTAGGGAGGGGGTTGCATGTGGGTGCTGAATACTTCCAGAGGGTGACCTTTTTCCATTATCCTGTGGACAAGACTGTGGAAGAAAGTATGCAGTTTGTGTTGGTGTTACCACATTTGCCAGTTTATGTGCATTACATATAACAGCTCATTTATGAAAATGAGAGGATATTGCCTTTCTTTGTTTGTTTCCTGATGCTGCCTCACTGACACAGTGTTGGTGAGCAGATGTGGAGGAGAAGAATAGAATGTGTATGTTATAATTTTTTTCTTTTCATTCATGCATTTGTGCTTCTTCCTGTGGGGCTGGGTGGCATCTGGAACTGATAATGGTGAACAAGGATGAATATGTATGAGTACATATATATATATATATATATATATATATATATATATATATATATATATATTTTTTTTTTTTTTTTTTTTTTTT
>JAYMFT010216674.1:0-11420 GCA_038088735.1 Panulirus argus
TATATATATATATATATATATATATATATATATATATATATATATATATATCATAAAACACCAACGTCTCACATTAATATTTAATCCAGAAAGAAAACGCCCGTAGTGCCTGCACGTACTGCTACCACCCAAGAAAAATAAAAAATACGTTGACATCGCGCGCACCAAGTGAATAGCATTAAGGTATCACTAAACTACATGGTACGCACTGTTGAATGAATAATCATATAAACATAAACACGATCTCTTGTCTCAGTAACATTCCTAGCAACTGATAACAAAGTCATAATGCCACGAATCGTCCTCTAGATGTCGTTAAATCTATTTCCAGTAACTTACCACATATGGGTGGGTGAGGAACAGGACTATTCCGTCCCAGCTCCAAGGCTTGCTCCAGGTTGGGGAAGGCGCTCTTACAGTCGTCGTCATTGGTGCAGCTGATGTTTTTAAGCACACAAGAGTCCTCGTCAACGGTGCAGGAGGCACTGGTGCCATAGATCACTGTGGGGGAAATGTAAAGGGTCGGACAAGGTTATGAAAAGAGAAATTTTCCTTTGTTAGGTATTACGCTCCAAGACATCATTGTATTCTTAAAAGATTAATTAATTCGAGAAATTTTGTGTGAGGGGCCTTGTCAGAGGACGAGGTAGTGCAGCTGGGTTTGAGGATAGTACCAGGGGTTATGTCACTAGCCGTTAGAAAAAATGTGGTGGAATTATCTTTAAAAACAAAATTTGTGTACTTAGTTACTGTGTTAGTCACATTAGAAACAATCGTAAAAGGTAATTGGGTGCCGTTGTGTTAAAGAGAGTTTCAAACTCTTGGCGATGTTCTTGTATAAAGATGAACATTAGAATATATGTCCGTATGTTCGTGAAGGAACAAGATGATAAGACAAAGTGGCTATTAGTGTATGAGGAACAATACCATGAAACATTGTGGCGCCGTAATGGTCGGAACAATCCTAGGATACTTAGTGTTGCTGTCATGCTCGGGGACAAAACTGGGATTCAAAGTGGTACTCTCATGTTATGGAACAGCACTAGGATACATAGTGGTGTCATATTAGGGAACAGCACTAGGATACATAGTGGTGCTGTTATGCTAAGGAACAAAAGTAGGATACGTGCTGGTGATATCCTGCCGGATAAAATACCAGTAAACATGATGAAGCCCCGGTATCAGAAACAATGTCAGTTTTTAGTTGATGATACGTTCGTAGTGAAGACATTGTTTGATGACTTATCTGTTATCTTTGTGGGTCACTGAACGTGTTAAAAATATGCTAGAATTCAGGCTAGGAGATATAATGGTGCTCTGGTAGCAAAGAAACCAAGAATACTTGCGGTGTTGCGTTCGAAGCATTATCGGAATATGTAGCGTAAAGAAAACAAAAACTGTAAAGAGGGATTTCCTGAAGTTGTTACTAAATGACATTATGAACTGGTCTTGAGGGGTCGACTGAACTAGTGGTTATAACAGATCGGCTCTGAATTAAAAGGTGTTCATATGTCTGGATCAACATAACTTATTTCCTGTCAACTAAAATTCTGTTTACATAGCCATTAAATCATACGACCTATTAATCCTTTAGCTTAGAGTTCCAGTTATTCACTCCTACATGACTGACTCACTAGACAGTCTTTGGATTAGGTCTTAATTGTTCTTAGACATAATTCCCAGAGAGACAGTTACTAGTTATACAGCCATAGTGATGCATATCTCAGTTACATAGTTTCCACAAACATGATATCCGGTGATATCACTTCCCAGGGTAGAGTTCCTAGTATTACAGTTTCGAGCGAAACAGTTCCTCCAAAACAAAGATTCTTTTGAGAAAATTCAGTGTCACATTTTGCAGAGTCACAGTTTCCAATTACACAGTTTACAGTGACGCGGTTTGCACAAGTGAAGTGTCTCATGGCAGTGACAAGTCACATGACCCCATTGATGAAGCTCCTAGTGACAGATCGAAATGATATTTTCGTTGACAGTGCATCGCTGAGTTCGATTAAGGATTTAAAACTATGCCCACGAGAACGTACATCCGGAAAGGCACGTAATAATATACACATCAGATACTGAAAGGCCTAGTCCCGAAGCTGCAAACGTGTAAAGATAACCCGCGCTGGAGTGACAAATCCCAAAGAATGTAAAAACTAAAATGAAAGAGCAGTGATACTGTAGTTCATATAAGATAACAACTAAGGTTGAGGGTGCACCCCTGTTTTACTTACTAGCCGCAAATAAACTAGACTGATTTCCCCACAATGTACCAGATAAACTAGGCTATACGACCTAACAACCTATACAATATTGACACCATTATGATCAAACAACCTGGTATATCAAATCATCATCAGTGGAGCTTGGACGTGAACCAAGCTTCTGTGTTAAAAGACGCAGTAGAAACCAGCTGGCGTATTTGAATTATAAGTCATGATCTCTTGGCCATAAATAGGTGTTAGATTGCTCTGTAAACATTACAAGGAGATGGTATTCTTGAATAGGGTTCTTTTAGGGAAACTATCACACATTTTAAGAAATCGTCTTGTTCATATATTTGTTGTAATGAAGCCATGTAGAAAAATACCCACCACGGTATCCTATTTTACCAAAAAATAGGTTGCATTGTACGGTACAATACTTACACCTTTTAGAGGAAATATTTGATTCTTGCCTGGTTCTTCCTCCAATACTCACTATAACCCCATCAGTCTGACCATCACCACCGAGGAACACCATCATACCATCACCATTACTCAAACCATCGCCTGAAGCATCACTTGTGTTACACACCCAGCTGAAGAGTACTGCCAAAGTTATTATGACCCGCCGCTTGTCCACCATCTTCCCTACTAACTAGGATATCTGTCGGACAAGCGTGCTATCATTCGTCGTCTTATCAGCCGTTATCAGTGCCGTGTGGTGTGGTGTATGTAGATGTCGTCTCACTCATGCGTCATGGTCACCGCAAAAATTTGAATATGTACGGAGTGCACGGGTTAATGTTCACTGTCTGTGGTGCTAAAGATTAAAAGTGTTAACAGTTATATACGTATGTTTACATTTAGACATAGGATATAAACGTGCGAGACAAAACATTTGTATCCAGACATAAAGACTTTATACACACACACACACACACACACACACATACACAGAAGTAGACCGCTTTGCTTATGCCATATGTATACATTAATGTCCGAATGTAAAGATCGCTTAAGAACAAACGCTACATAATGCTTACCAGTTGGGGGCAAGATTTTGTATTTACAGCGAGATGGACTAGATGTGAAAAAATAAATCCAGAATATTAGGAGAGTGGTCACAGCTGTCAGGTATATGGGTAGGGTGGGAGATCATTTGCTCTAAATCACTGAGAATGGAGAACGTGAGGGTTTCGATCCCTCCACCATCTGTATGGGAGGAATTCAGCCATTCCCTATGGTAGAAGTTGAAATCCCCGCGGTAAAAGATCTCTACTTAAGGGTGAGATTATGTCACAGTCTCATGGCAGGAGTTTAGATAGTCGAAGAAGGATATAAAATTTGTAGAATTAGGAGAGCAATAGGCGAAACAGAAGATAGGTGTGGTAGTAGGGAGAAAGACTTTGAGCCACATAACATCAAAGTTTGGAGACTCAAGGTCATTGAAGCGTGCAACAGGTGTGTTTATGTTGGAGTAATCACAAACACCACCTTTGAATCAGATTCGTGAGTGGAGATTTTTGTTAGATATGAAAAAGGGACTATTGAGAACATCATTAGACAACTATGTCAAAGACAGAGGTAAAATACTAGGAGAGGTACTAGACTGGTGTTGTTCAACTGAGGAGAGGTTGCTAGAGACACCACGAATGTTGGTATAATGCATATTAAAAGAGGAAGGTCTCACAGAGTGGGAAAGGTCTTGGTAGGGGCCGATAGTACTACTGCCAGAGCCCTCCCTCTCATTGGCAGTAGAGTCAGGCTTAAACTCCGAAATTCTTAGCACCCCATGATGCCGCGGACTAGGGGCCATAGATTTGACGGACAAGCATCTGTTGTGGTTCTAGTAACACTGTGGTACTAGATTCCTTCAAGTACCACATTGCAATATGTTAATCAGAAGTGGTGCAATTACTATATTTGAGAGGTGCTCATATTCTTTGTTAGGCCCACGTTTTCTTGTGGACTTATGTTCTTTGGTGGGCCTGGGATTGGAGCCCCATCCTTTTCCTGTCTGATCCGGCACTTCCTGGTGCCTAGAGAGACGACCCGGTGCCGGAACAGAAGCCTTTAGTCCTGAGGAGAGGAGGACCTGACCCTCGAAGAAAATACTTGATGGCTGGGGAGAGATCTTGGTGTCTACAGGGAGAAAAAGGGGAGGATCTGGTGCCTAAGAGAGGATCTGGTTCTCAGAGAGAGAATATGATTGTTGTGGAGAGAACTTAGAGCTAGGATAGAAGGCGAGGTGCCTGAGAAGAGGATCTGGTTCATGGAGTGAGGATATGCAGCCCAGGGAGGGAATCTGGTACCCAGGAGCATTTGATAACCGATGAGAGGTACTGGTATCCAGGGTCAGGACACTGTGATTGGGGAAAGCTACTAATGCCCAGGCAGTGCACATGTTACCGGAATAGACAACCTGGTGCCTAAAGAGAGGACCTGGTGCCCGGAGGGGAGGTGTAGTGCATAGGGAGAAGATCTGGTGCTTGAGGAAAAGACATGGTACCCAAGGATGAACATGTTTCCCAGCGAGAGAGCCTTGGTCATAGTGAGAGGAGCCTGTTCCTGAGGAGATAACCTGTTGCATAGAAAGAGAATCAGTTGCCTGAGAAGGGGGCTTTGTTCCTGGGGAGAGGAGTTGGTGCCTGCCAAGATCTGTTGCCTGAGGAGAGAACCTGGTGCACTTAGTGCACAAGACGAGGGCATGGTACCTGGGAAGAAGACCTGGTTCCTGGGAGAGGGTATGCTGTCTGCGGGTAGGAAGGGGCAGGACCTGGTCCCTGAGTAGCTTGTGCCTGGGAAGAGGACAGAGGGAGGACATAGTGCCTAAGAAGTGGACCTGATGCCCAGGGAGAGGACCTATTGCCTTGGAGAAAGCTTTGATCTTGACAAGATGACCTGGTGACCTGAGGAGAGGAACTTACTCTCACTTAAGGAAAAGGCATAGTGCCTATGAGGAGGAGGAAGGTAAGACCTGGTGCCGGGGAGAGTACCAGTCATCCGGGGAATGACGTACTGTACTGTTAGTTCCAGCGAGAGCTAAAGCAAGAGTAGATAGTCTCACAAGTCAAGGGAAATATCCAAAGCTGTAGTGGATCCAAAAGTTATAGAGGGAGTTGAGGGTAGCACCCAAAGCCATTCTGGTCCTATATTCTATTTTGAAATATGATATATATGATTTATACTGTAAAGGTTTACTGGGTCCAACGCTGTGTCACCCGCAGCCCACTCTCGCTCTAACAGGCTGGCTGGTGGCTCCGGCCGCTGTGAGCATGAAATTTTCCTGCCTGCAGGTTGGGCTCCATTCATGTGGGATCTCTTACTTCAGCATGGCAGAAGCTAGAGGCGGCGTGCAACCACTGTGCGAGTGGTGCACTGATTTAACGGTTAAAATCCTTATAGGAATGAATTATAATCTAACGTTACGTTACTTGCATTACGTACACCCAGAAGGACCTGCAGGGCATGATATGGGAAGGTGTGGAACGCTCCTGGGTTGATTTCTAAGTTACGATCTACACAAAATACGTGGGGAGGGGAACGGTGTTGGCAAAAGTTATTAACCCCATAAAAAGAAATTGCTTGTAATTGGGATAAATGGCAAGCATAGTGCTAGGAACAATAAAAATTGCAAAATAGAATATATTAAAAGGCAAACGCCAAATGTAAACTCGTCAAACACAACAGTAATAAATGGCATAATAGTCGAAACTGAGGGTCATGTATAGAGCAAGAGCACTTTTGAAAACAGACATGGGTATTATGAATAATGCATGACTGACTATAAAGACCGCTGCAAATAATCGAATTTGATGAGAATAAAATGATAACACTGCAGTCTTAAAAGTTTTCAAAACTAACTTATATCCATCGAAATAAACATGATATATATATCACAACGGTAAGTGAAGGCTGAGTAGAGATGGGAGATGAAACGCATGCAAAAATATCGAAAATGCATAGCAAACATGGGCTACAACAACCATGGAAAGAGAAATGGTTAAAAGAATCATGCACCAGCCAAAAGATAATCGGCGTACCACATGCACTGTGTAGAGCAAAAAGATATATCCTATACCACACCGGGAATGCCAGCAGCATGAAATATACCAAGGTCAAAATGAATACTCCATGTTGGACAAAATGAACATGAAAGTGCAACTGTATAATGAAAATAGAAAGGTAAAATAGCCTTGGACTGATAATTGAACAGGGTGTTGTATACATCGCTTGTGTACCTCTTGGTTGTCTCCCAATTGACAGGGCTTGCCTCTCGCCTCTAAACGTGACAGCTCCTTCCGAAACAGCAAGTCCCAAAACCCATTGCAAGTACAAAGAGCGCTTTTGACAGTACAGAGAGAATGTATTTGTGAAGCCTTGGATCAACATACACTGGAGGTATAGTGTAACTTGTTTTCAACTGAAAAACATCATCATCCAACAATTTTAAGTTACTTATGACACTCAGTATTTAGAGTATCTACCTTGAAAAGATTTTGGAAAGCCTTTAAAAAATTGTGATGTGCTGCCTACTTAACATTATAAATAAGTTCTTGCTTCTTGGGATACAGAAATCTGGGGCGAGGTATAACGTAAAGCATCGCAAGACTCTGTCACTCCATTCTGACTAGAGACAAAAAATATGTACGTACATAGCGCTTTACTATCAATCTTTTCAAATTTTTAGCTAAATTTGTTTCTTATAATGACTAATTTAAAGGTGTTCAACACTAATGGATAAAAGGTTAACAGATAAGCATGGCAAAATTTCAGTTTATCTGTATCCGTGTGACTTCTCTGGACGTCTTCCATGGTTATCTAAGACACAGTCGTTCAGTCTTTTGCAAGAAAAACTTAGCCCCTGTTTATGCAGCTTCAAGGATTATATTCTCTTGAAAGGACGGGAAAGGACTAGGGTGGTAAAGGGTACAATGAATTGGAGTATCAGAGGAAATGCTGACGAGGATATTATGTTCAGCAATACTGAATTCCATTTGAGGATGGTGGAGTTACACCTACTCCTTGTTATGTATAAGTAAAAGGCTTCAATTTTCCTTTACTTTACCAAGGGAATCAATTAGAATAGCAAAAAGGTTTGGGGTGGCCTTATTCTTATCTGCCCACATTACGTCTGTCAAGAAGCTGCTAGATGCGTCAACACAATAGTTAGTTTGGTCCAACATAACATCTACGACTGCTCCAATAGTTAGTAAGTGTTCCACTCTTTCTAAGCCATGTAGAAGTTTTTCCTGCGTAAGTGAGACAAAACCGCCAGCAAAACTGAGGTCAGTCATAACGATGAATCTAGTTATAAGGTTAAGGTCTAGAGTCCATGCATGTCACTATGTCCGTCGTAGCCAAGAATGTGCATCCAGTGCCAGTAAATCAATGTCTAAGGAGTTGGTGCTGCTATCATCAATATTGAGCAATGGTCACGTCTCAAAATATGATTTTTTTATGGTGTTATGAGGAGAACTTGTGTCCAAGAAAACGGACACCTCCCTTCCCAAGACCTTACCAAGAAGGTAAGGCCAATCAATCTGGCGGGAACTACCATTCAAGTAAGAAATCGTATGGTAATGACCACACTCTATGCGTTACGAACAGACCAAGAGTGCATGACGAGAGTCACAATAAATGGACAATTTGGGATTGGTCATCGAAGCGACTGGAAGCCCAAAACGCGAATCACTGGTACCTGACAAGTTGGGTTCGGCTGGGAAAACCACAGAGAGCGTAAGACGAGTCACATCGAACAAAGTGGCATTGGTCGGGGAAGTGACGAACAGCGCATAACAAAAGGCTTAAGAGCCAATAAAGTTTTGGATGGTGTATACAGGAAACTCCTACTTTTCCAGGAGGCATTTTGGTCACCAACCAGACAAAATTCTCTCGGTGCAACGAACATTTTAACGAGGCCTGGACAATAGTATGATATCAGTGGACTGTAAACGTGAGGTATTATGTAAAGTAGAGGTAAAGTCTACCTCACCTAAACCAATGAATCTACGCGTTGTCGTCCCTGGGACTTGTCTTACATTATTGTGAGGAATCATGTTAGATGCTGACCGGCCCCTGACTATTGCTCAGTCGTGGCTGACGGCGGCGATCAGGGTGGTCAACAGTTTCCAAAACATTACGCAACCTATGCTATGTGTGTGTGTCTTACCACATCATGTGTTGGGTAGTAAAGAGGGTTCTTACAAGAAGTTGAGAAATGGCCACATTACTCTGTTAAAGTATGTTAAATTCATTGCAAAGGTATTATCTATAGTTTGATTCCCACTCTTAGGTTTACCCTCAACATTGTGAAGTTTTCCTGCAAGATGAGATGGATTTCAATTTTTGTGTCGTCTTGAGGATGCTCGGCGCGGGTGAGGCCCAAGTCATATTACACGAAGAAGTAAGTTTATGAATGTGAAGAATCTGAGTGAGCATTTGTGCCGGAATGCGGTGATATTGGTCAGACTATGCACCCTCTTTATCAGCTCCATTCATTAGATCCAATACATGAAATGCATCAGTCCTACAGGTAAGCTCCTCGTCCTTCATGTCCAAGTAATCCTCTATATATTTCGGAAGCCATAAAGACAATCAACTGAAAGGTACCAGATGAGCCGCGACTAATGCCGACAAATCATTTCCTTAGTCTAACCAATCAGGTAATGCATCCAGCAGTCCTGTAAATTGCTGAACCAAGTCATCCATACGATGAAAAATCATCTTGCCATTTTCAGTCTTTACTGGGGAGCAAGGAAACTATCTTGTGTGTCAACTGTAAAACATGGCCAAAGCCCTCCTCACAGTAAATGCCCCTCAAGACACCATAAGAAATTGTTCCATATTTTCCACTTACAAAACTCATTAACTCTGTGCGCATCACCTACCTTATGGTCGACATGATTATATGCCTCATTGACGAGACAATCATTCCCCTCACCATGTTTCGCATTTGGTCCTGACTTGGAAGAAATGAGAAATTAGGTTTTGGATTTGTTTTTAAATCGAAGATGGACCTCATCTCGCCCCGGAAATTCCAGGACGACTATGTCTTGGGCGTAGAGAGTTTGCAGGGAGTGATGAGGACCGCGGCGACGGTGATGATCGAGACTGACGCGACCACTATAATGTGGACTGGCGAAATAATGATGCGTAGACAATTGTCACTGTGGGTTGCTGTGCCCTACTCCAGTAGCACCAGTTGGGGTACGATATTTGGCAATTTCCGTACACAAAGACTGGCCGTCTGTAGTATCTGGAAGTTCAGAAGAACTATCTCTCTTTAATCCCAGAATCCTCTTTAATGTTATCAATAAAGCTTCTTAAAGCCTTAGATTTACATCTAGCTCCCATAAAAGCACATCCAGTGGGTAAACCACGTAAATTAAAGCACTGCAAGTGTGGCAAGCAATCTGAAAGATAATAACATGTAGAATTTTCCCGGAAACATGAGAAGCGCCACAGAAAAATATCTCAGAATAAAAATACACAACCAGGGTATGTGAAGTGGCCGTGGTAAACCATGGAAGGGTCTGTAGGAACTAGTTGTGGACAGGGAGCTGTGGTGTCGGTGCTTTACACATAACAGCGAGAGAATGGATGTCTGTCTCTGGCGCTACCTCGCTAACACGGCAGACGGTAATAAAACATTAAGAAATGAATGTATGATATATATATATATATATATATATATATATATATATATATATATATGTATATATATATATATATATTGATTACATGTATATGCCGATTTGTTATAATGCATAAGGAGAAATACATATCCAGGCTAACTTCCAAACTTGACCCTCTTGCCCTACGCCGCAATGTTGGTTCACTTTCTCTGTTCTGTAGGTATTACTTTGGTTTTTGCTCCCGAGTGCTTGGTGCTTGTGTGCCCCCACCACTAGGTAGACCACACAATACTCGGCAAACTGCTGCATCACATGATTACTGTGTGGCCATCGGCACCTCAAGGATGGGCCGTTTTGATAACTGCTTCTTTCCCTGCACGTCGAAGCTTTGAAAGTCTCGACCTTCTCATGTCTTTCCCAATAACGATGACCTGGCATGTTTTAAAAGACAGGTTTTTCACTTCCTCCAAAATTTGTAAACACTTTCCCTCGTGTTTTCTCTTTCCGTTTCATTATCCTCTCTATATTTTAATTGAGGCCCGGCCTTGATGTGGACTTTTTTCCCGTGACTGGAGCCTTCAACATCAAAAAAGGACGCACGGGACATACAACAGGCAAATGAAGCGAGTAAACGGTCAACATTGGCACACAGTTAGTAATGGACTTTAATGAAATATAGAATATTCCCTAAAAACACAGGTAAGAAATCGACTCGTTCGCAAAAAAAAAAAAGAAAGAAAAAAAGCCAGTACGACTGTAGTGCTTGAGTAAGGTTCGAGGCTGAAAAGAAAAAAAGAATCCACTTGTGACAGTTGAGTAACGTGCGAAATGAGCATGGAAAGCTGGAGGGGGAGTCACTGAGGACAGACACTCAAGACACCAGAGGGATACCAGGTGACTGTAATTGCGACATCTGGCAGGATCTTAAGCAGTGAATCATCTTTTAAAGGAGTCCCAACGTCATATGGCTCTGTGGTCTATGATGTGGGAGTGACAACGACAATGGTGGGGTGTGTGCGGACGTCACGGCCTCCCGACATGCAGGCCTCACCCTCGCTGCAGTGCTCAGACTCTCGCTGTTGGCCGCACGACCACCGGCAAAAACAGGGAGCAAAAGATATTTCAAGTCACGTTGCTCTACGCACACCCGCAGGTCTGGCGTGGCAACACATCTAAGCAAATGGTAGACGTCGAACTCCTGAAATTGGTTGGGCAGCCCATTGGCCACCGGCGTGTAGTCTGTCAACATAAACGAAGGCAGACAGTCTGGCCTGTCTGTCAAGACAGTTGAGGCAATGACGGTTGTGTCAGCGGGTACCTGATAGTGGCGACGTAACGCTGACGCCCAGTCTAGACGGTAGGAGCTGGTAGAAGAGGTGATAACCAAGTGGACATAATCGTCACTGAACTTGACGTACTGACATCATATCTAACCTCACGCTACAAGCTAAAAGGCTTGTCTCTCGATACGAGGAACAGATTTGTATGTAAAACGCTGCCCAGCGTTCTAGAGAGAGATTACACAAGGTTTTGTGGATCCAAAAGTTACACAGGAGGTTGAGGGAAGAGTCCATAG